>JAQMYG010000033.1:32674027-32687366 GCA_030014215.1 Clariallabes teugelsi
GAACTCAGCAGAAAGTCTAGGCAGGTTGGCGACTACTGATGGGTCGTTCATGAACGATTCGTTCTTTTTAAACAAATCTTTAACGTGACTCAGAAGAGCGAGTAGTCTCGGAGAGTGATTCGTTCATTTTCTACTGGGCGCGCATGCGCAAATACAAAACCTCCATAGTTTATGTACAGGAAACAGTAATAAGTAGTTACCTTTGAGACTTTTGGTCTGAATCGTTCGTTCTTTTGTCTCGTGACTCCCATAGACGCTATGAAGTGCAATACACAGGAAACAGAATTGAACGGTTCTCCTCAATGAGTCTCCCAAGTCCTAGTCGTTCATTCTTTTGTCACGTGACTCCCGTAGACGTTATGCGGTGCAATATATTCAAAAGAACGACTCATACCAGAAGATATGAAAGGTGAGCTGCTCATTCTGTTTCTCATAATATGTCCTTTTCTGCAGTGTAATATTTTCATTACTGGAACTATAGCCAAAATTTGTGTATGTAGACATGTTGGGGGTCTGTTTATTGAAAATGTACCATTTTATTTCTGATCAAAAGAACGAAATGAACTAAAGACTCAAAAAAAAAATTGTTCATTTTGATGAACAAGATGCAAAGAACCGAGTCACTAAAATGATTCAAACTTACCATCACTATTGGTGACTGTAGTGAGTGAGGTGTGAGTAAGACAGGCAACAAAAATCACTTGCCAGTGTCACATACAGTACTGTAGCTGCACAAGCTCTATCCTCTCTTGTGACCCCTTAAATTTTGCCTCCCTGGTTGACGTGTGAAGTGTTCTTAATCCTCCTGGGGATGGATGAAAGGGAAGCATGAAAAGTGGGAGACAGGTCATGTCTAGCTCTATTGAGGCAAAGGTTTACACTTTTGTATAGACGGCTTCTTTCAAACCCCTCTCTCAAGCATCTCTGTCTACTATGTGCGCATTGTTGTCCTCAAATGTGTCTTTTAACTTTAAATGAAGGTACACTGCTGAATGTGGTCCTGAAGTGTCGCTCCTCCTGTGCTGAGACATCCTCTTGTGTAAGGAGCTGTATGGTTTCTCCAGTATAGAGCTCTGAAAACACTACACTTCACGGGCCTGCAAACACTATGTTACTCATTGTGTGTTTTTGTGTCCGATCTTTTAAGAGAACCAGTCAGCGCCTAAGTGTGTCTCAGTTAGGGAGTTCCAGAGCCCATATAGAATAAGAATCATAGAGTAAAGAGCTTCATTGCCAAATACAAAGAGCTTCATTGCACATACAAAGAATTTGTATTGGTGAGAGGAGCTTGCATAGATGACAACACCACACACAACGAGAAAAAATAAAATAAAATAAAAAATGACCAAGAAATGGAATAGGATGTGGGGTTTTATTAAATAAATATCAGTGGTATTGCACAGTATTGCACCTGTTGCACATAATAATACTGCACATGTTTTTATTGTGTGGTGGGGAAAACATTTAACTGCTCATGAGGTAGATTGCCTGGGGGGAAAAACGTTCTTGTGCCTGGCTGTCTTGGTGTTTGGGGTTCTGTAACGCCGAACAGGTGGCGAAAGTTCAAAGAGAAGTCGGCTTGGATGTGACGTGATTTGGGTTGACGACCTGAGCTGTGGTACATTACATCACCCAGTCAATGTGCATATTAGGAAAAATGAAAGAGGAATTGCAACCGTGTGCAACCCCACAGGACCTGCTGTTTTAAAGAGATGGACAGACCCAGTACTCAAGACATCATAATTAAAATCGCTTATGTCCATATCCATCAGTCCATCTATCTAGGAACCTCTGTAGTCCAACAAGGGACCGTAGAGACCAATGGTGACCATAGTATTTATTCCCATTTTACGACCATGGAAGAACCTCATTCACACACGCTTACTAGCTTAATCTGCACTTGGACAGTGGGAGGAAACCAGAGAACACAGAGGAAACCCACCAAGCATGGTGAGAACGGGGCGGGGTCCATATGCTTGTGCAATTTTTTTGCTTCCAACACATCAACTTCGAGAGCTGACTGTCCAGCTGCTGACTAACATATCCCACCTTTGTAACCAGACAATTCACATCTCCTGTCAGTGGTTTTAATATCATAGCTAATAAGTTTAATCCAAACCTATACACACACACACACACCTGAATTTCAGGTCAGTAAATGACATTGTTTGGGTATAACAAGGAATTGTTTGGATATAACAACCTAGGAGACCTTCAGGCCCCTCTGGTGGTTCGGTTAGCTTTATGTTACTGCTTATACCACTTTTATGCCACAAATTCCCCAAGGGCCTATGTATGCTCAGATGGAAGCCTATACTGTATGCATTAAACAGAGACTTAAAAGCATCTTTGCAGCACAGCCCTCATACATATTCTGTACATGTGCGCATGTGTATATGTGTGTGAGAGAGAGACAGAGAGAGAGACAGAGAGAGAGAGAGAGAGAGAGGTTTTATGGTTTGATCTTCTGGGGACAATTGGCTGGTCTGCAAAAAGACATTTTTCCCTATTGTTTTTCACAGCTAAGTTAACTGCTGTGGAAAATAAAGAATGAAGAAAGAAACCAACCTGACTATTACATATTCTTATTTTTTGTAACTTCAGTACATAAACAATAACAATGACCCTCTGTGACATTAGTGTGTTAAACAATCACCAACGGCAAAAAAACCGGCACTAGAATCAGCTAACGCATCACAGATATTTCAATATACTTAATATGTTTCTGGAAGGACGGGGTGACATTATGGTTACTGTATTGTAAGTTATTGGGGAAAGGTTTTCTTGCACAAGCAAAAACCAGAAATAATTTCCCAATCCTGGTGAAAAAAAAAATTATACAATTGCCTTTCTACAATTATATCCTGATGAGAACTGTGTGCAGCTTCTAGATGTGATGAGTGCATGGTGTTACTAAATAGTTTAAAGATGCAAATGATGATATCTGTTAACATCAATTTATTCAAAAGGAGTGAGGCTGTGGTAATATTATTTCATGAAAACGTAAAACATTGCATAGGCAAATAAATCCGTGTTTAATAAAGCAATGGTGAGTGCACACAGGGAAGTTTTTTACACTTTATCTCTCACACTCAAATCATTGTACAGTACGCAGAATACTCCACAATGACCAAGTAAAAACAGGTGTTGGGAGTGTTTGTTTATTTATAAAAACCAAAGACTGTAATACCTCATTTACTATATACAATACAGTGTTGTGAAAAAGTATTTGCCCCTTCTGAGTTTTTTTTTTTTTTTTTTTACATACTTTTATTTTTTTAGCTGGTTGTGCCACCCTTGGCTGCAACAACTGCAATCAAGCGTTTGCAAAAACTGGCAATGAGTTTTTCACATCACAGGAACTTCAGGTCCACTTTTTCTTGTAGAATTGTTGTCAGTCAACCACATTGGAGGGTTTTAGAGCATGAACGACCTGTTTAAGCTCATATCTCATAAACTTCAATCGGATTTAAGTCCGGAATTTAATCCTCCAAAACCTTGATTTGCTGGTGTGTTTTGGATCATTGTCCTGGTGTGCACTTGAGCTTGACGTCATGAGCTGCTGACCAGATATTCTCCTTCCGGATTTTCTGTTAGAGCACAAAATTCATGTTTTCATTAATTAGGGCAAGTTGTCCAGGTCCTAAAGCTCCAAAGCAGCCCCAGACCATCAAAGTACCAAGCAGGCCCCTATGGACTCCATGAGAAACAAAATCTACAATGACACAAAGATTGAACTATTTGGAATCAGGAAAAATCAGGAATTGAACATCACTTTATTAAAATAATCCCTACAGCCAAACATGGTGGTGGCAGCATCAGGTTGTGGGGATGTTCTTTTCTGCAAATTTGACTGGGAGACTAGTCACTATTAAGGGAAAAAATGATGAAAATAAAATGAAGAGTTTCTTGAGTGAAAACCTTTTCAAGAGTGCTCAGGATCTCAGGCTTGGGTGATGGTTTCCAGTTCAACAAGACCATGACTCCACCAAGAGGAGTGGCTTCATAACAACTCTTGCATTTCCAGTGTGAGATTTCCACAGCTGGTGATGATTTGGGGTATACGATTTCTACTTTGTTTTAACTAGTCCAAAGTGAAGGCAGCCATCTAACTGGAGATTTAAGAGCACTTAATGCTTTCATCTGCTGAAAAGGTTTATGGAGATGTCAATTTCCTTTTCACGCACCTGCCCTGAGTGCCAAAACTACCACTAAACGGTTTGCTGACCATGATATTATTGTGCATTATTGACCAGGCCACTCACATGACCTGATTCTCTATGAGGTATTGTCAAGAGAAAGATGAGAAACACCTGACTCAAACAATACAGATGAGCTGGAGGCTGCTATCAAAGCAATAATAATTAATAATTAATAATGCTTCAGCAGTGCCACAGGATGATCGCCTACATGCTGTGCTTTATTGATGCAGTAATTGAGTATTGAGTAAATAAATTAACATATTTTTTAAAGAATGTCTGTATTATAAATTGTTTTTGAGTTATCATAGGAAATATTAGAATTATTCGAGATACTGGATTTTTTATTTTAATTAGCGGGTCAGCCATAATCATCCACATTTAAACAAAAATGGCTTGAAATATCTGACTTTACAATTAATAAATATATAGAACATATGAGAATTTCGCTTCATGATATTCTAATTTGAGATGCACTGTACTGTATGTAAGATCAAATCCATCAGGGTGTCTTCTGAACACATGGTTTGGTGGAAGAGATACAATTCGAGAGAGATCTGAGCTTCTGTACATGATTAGTATCTCAAATCTGCTTCATTTTAGATAGAACCAGTAGGATTTATATCATACTTAATATTCATTATATTCCTTTGTTTTATGTTTTAAAGACATAAAAAAAATAACTATGAGATGTTAAGTGAAGTGTCAGTGTGAGTTTTGCATCTCGGTGAATGTGCGATCATTTTGGTAGTTTTTAAGGCTTTACAGTATTGTCTCACTAAAGAGTCAAATTTCAGCTATTTTATTTATCTTTGTTCACATATTTTATATTGGTATGTTTGTATATTCATGGTAGAATAAAGATAAACAGCTTATTATACGTGTGCCTGGAACGTGTGCTCTGCTGTGTGCACGGGTTCCATCATGAAAGGAAAATGTTTTGCTCATTTTAAATGAAGATGCAAAACCTTCTGCATCTTGCTGTAATAACACATAATTTAAATAGAAAAACATTACAGCTCCCACAGTCTTACCACCCAGTCCTGTAGTAAAAGTCCCGGTGTAACCCCTGCGTGTGTGCACAGAGAAGCTAGCGGATCATTATAGCCCATAAACAGACAGCTCTGTGTATATATGAATAGATGAGTTGCCAGTTTATTAGTTTATATGCAAGCTTGTTGGTGTGTGTGTGTGCATGTGTGTGTGTGTGTGTGTGTGTGTGTGTGAGAGAGAGATGAAGACCCCCTGTGTGTTTGTTAGACTGCTGCATTATTTAGAGCATAGCACTCGGTGCCTGCAGTTTTCCTCCACACACACACACACACACACACACACACACACACACACACACACCGTAATTGCTTCCTTTTTGGATGTTCTAATCAGCTGCTGCTCTCCCACTGTAATCTCCCTCCACTCTCAGCACAGCAGGGATGAAATCACACTCACCATAACAGCACACACGCACCACATCGGCGCCAGCACACCACCAAACACCTGCATTTCAACCAGTTCATATTCATCATTTGAGTGTCACTAAAAATATCTTATAAAAAATAAAATAAAAAAAACCCCTGCTACACAGCAATTTTCTAGGCAGCATAAAGAATGAACTGTGGAGCATTTAGGGGTCAAAAATGTGAAGCATTTGGTGGCAAAAAGGTCATTTGGTCTGATGAGTCCAGATTTATCCTGTTCCAAAGTGGTGGGTGCGTCAGTGTAGGAAGAAAGATGGATGAAGTGATGCTATGATATTAATAAACTCCTGATGATATGTTTCAATTTTTGTTGTAACAACCCAACAACCCATGCTTAGGGACTTGTATGATGGACTTTTCACATAATAATAATATTTATCTTTATTATTATTATTATTATTATTATTATTATACAATAGTTATTATTATAATTATTATTATGTAAAAGGTCCAAAACTGGAAATTCATTAATATAATATATTAATATTGCTCACGCACCTTTGTGGGCGGCGTAACACACTCGGAGGACAGCGCTATCTGCTTCTTCTGCTTGCGTGAGCTCACAGACGCCCCTGATTGGCTGTAGAGCCATGATTAATGTGAAAACACTAAGTACTTCTCATCCCGCCCTTCTGAGAGAGCTCGGCTAATCAGCTCTCTCTAGACCTCCGGCTGTGAGAGGTTACAGCATCACCCGGGAACCGAACCAGCGATCTCTAGATGATTGATCTCTATTATGACTAATGATTATTAGTTGTAGTAGTAGTAGTAAAATGTCCATCATTGGGGTCCCAGGGTCCGGGTTCGATTCCCGGCCAGGCTCGATTCCCGTCTCTGTGTGCATGGAGTTTGCATGTTCTCTTCTTGCATGTGCTTTGTGGGTTTCCTCCGGGTAAGGACATGCAGATTAGGCTAATTGGCGTTCCAAAATTGCCCGTAGTGTGGGAATGAGTGTGTGAGTGAGTGTATGTGTGTGTGCCCTGCGATGGATTGGCACCCTGTTCAGGGTGAACTCCTGGGATGAGCTCCAGGTCCCCACGACCCTGAATACAGTATTAAGCGGATAGTGAGTGAGTGAGTTTCCAGTGTTAGAGGAGTTTACCTCTCATGGGTTTTCCAGCCACTTTTTTTTTTGCCTTAATAATTTTAATAGAAAGAATGAAAAATAGATTATTTGTAAAATTGGTACAAATTATACGTTTTGGTAAGGGAATAAAATCTAATAGAATTGGTAACTTACAGTTGCTGTAATTTATCTGAACTACTGTAAGCTGTCTCACAGACATTCCATATCATTACATGAAACCATTCATGGATAAAATCTACAAAACCTTAACAGATTATGCTGTAGGTGAAAAACTAAGCAAAAACAGATTGTGTTGTGTTTTATTCATTGCTGGTTGTCATGCTTATAATATATTATATCACACCTATGATTAAAAAATAGAGGTGTCCCAATATTGGTAAATAATAACACCAGTGAGAAGCAAAACTTTCTGCAGTCATGGTAAAGCATACACACTGCGCCATATCAGTATTGACAGACTGTCATTATTATGAGTTTTATTATAAATATATGAGGAAATGTCCAGGACCAATCAAAAGTTTGGACACAAGTTTGGATTTATTTACATTCAAGAACAATACTGGATTTGTATCTCCTGCAGTGGAAAAGTTCATTTACCAGCCTCCAAAAAAAAAGGCTTTACAGAGCATAAGTAGCAGACAATACCATATCTCAATACCAACTACTCAAAGGAGATTATTGCGTACTTTGGATGCCTTCAGCATTGTTTTACAGTGTGTAAAGAAATAAAAATCAGAAAAGGCAGGATGGAGGCGTTAACACACTGCTCTCTGCATCGGTGCCAGCGTAAGGTCGCGCTCTGATTGGCACGGCACTGGGCTCTTGGCAGGAGGGATGGCTACGCGCTGCACGCTACGAGGCAGAACAAAACTAGCAACCATGTGAAGGTGCCAAGTGCTCATTTGGGCGTCATGGTGCTCCATTCAACGCCCATATACACACACATAAGCAGACATGCTTTACATACAGACTTACTGTATACACAGCTGTACAAACACAAAGATCATTTATTTGTTATGAGTTTGTTTGTGGAATTTTTCTTTTGTCTATGATACTGAAAATATCAGTAGAATTTCATTACATTGTACTGTATGTGGCCTGAATTCTAAACCCATCGCATCTTTAGATTAGATTACATTTGATTAGATTTACCTGTATTGTCATTTACATGTGCAAAGCCAATGAATAACAGTTTGGAAATAACCAGAAATGCATAAGTGGCATATTTACAGTAAATAGCAAAGGTAGAAATAAGGCTGTGGTAGTCTTCTATACAGAGGGATGGATATCAGAGGTACATGAGGTGCAGTAGGTATTTTAAATAAGAAATATGTGCCAAAATTTGGTGCGATATATTTATGTACCTTCTAAACTATATGCAGATTAGCCAAACCAGCTGTGCTGATAGTTACATTTAGTAAATACATGGTTGTGTGGATGGTGATTGAAAATGCTGAGGATTAAATGCTGTTTTGTGGTTTTGATATGTTTACACACTTTAACACAGACCGCCCATCAAAGGTTTATTATAACACAAGCTACACTTCGATAAACTGGACTTTCAAGTTTGTACAGTAACTGTTATTAAATTTGTAATCCTCCTAATGACTGAAAGCATCAGGAACAATAATGCATCATACACAGACGAGTATAATAATAAGAAAAGTTGAGCACCAAACAATGAACACTGAATAACCCAACAAATCATCTGTACTTGAAATCTCAATATCTGTACAGGACAGAATAAAATCCAATCAAACGCTTGCTCGGCTTCTGAACGAGAAATCCAGTCAATCGATTGGGAAATAAAGGTTGTAAATGGTCTCAGAAAGCATCATTTCTGAAGGACGTTAAATGAAAAGTAGGACGCTTAAAATTCTGCATGACCTTGAGTGTGATATTGCTTTTACAGTGGCTTTAGAACAAAATCATCCCATTGAAATAATATAATTTTTGTTGTTTTGCAGCCTGAAATGAAGGCAGTTACAGTTTTTGATTTTTCCATATTTATTAATTTAGTAATATAAATTATTAACTTTTAACATCCAAGTGAGAGATATAACACCAACATGTCAGAAAGAAAAAAATAGGGGGAAAAAAAAAACAGAATCACTGATATGGAAAATTATCACTTCCTCCTAAAAACGACTTGTAAACTCAATCAGGTGAAGCTAATCACCTTCTCAATGGCACGCAAAGACATTTCACTTTCAACTGTGGGCAAATATGGCAAGGTCTAGATGTGGAAAGCTTCCTGTGTCATTGAGAAAGTGATTAGTTTAACCCGATTGAGTTTACAAGTCATCCTTTTCCAAATCACTGACTTAGCCCATCTCTGGACACACATACATTTCTCTTATATGTGTTTTGGGAATCATACAGGAACCTCTATACAACATGTGCTTAAATTCATATGTATATATATATATACACAGTAGTGTGGAATAAAGGCATGCTTTATTTTACCTTGCTATGTCTTATATAGTCTTATATAGTCGGTTATATGGTGTGATTTTAAGCAAATAAATAGGCATTCATGGGAGAAATTGCTTTAAAATCAATATTCTTTAGCAGTCCAAGATTACTGCACCATAGTAAACAAACACAAGTACACCGGTATGTGAGTTTGTCATGTGTATTGATCTAGTAACTAATGAACTTGTAAATTAGAGTTTGTGCTCATACACTGGTTTTAAAGATAACAGAAGCAAAATCCATTAAAGAGATAAAACCTGGAAATATATAGTTAATAGCAGATTGCTGATTGGCAAATATTCAGAATAATACAGCTTCTGATTAGAGGTCATAACTCAAAATTACAAATCAGGAGAAAATTAAGAGGGGTGGCACAGCGAGTGGTTACCACTGTTGCCTTGCACCTCCAGGATCCGGGTTCAATTCCCTGTCTGTGTGCATGGATGTCCATAGAAGATATTGCTGTGGTTGATGGGTTTCCTCCCATAGTCATAAGGCACACAGATTAGACTAATTGGCATTCCCAAATTGCCCATAGTGTGTGAATGAGTATGTGTGTGTGTGTGTGTGTGTTCCCTGAGATGGATTGGCACCCTGTCCAGGGTGTACTCCACCTTGTGCCCTAAGTCTACTGGAATAGACTCCAGGCCCCCCGTGACCCAGTATACAGGATAAAGTGGTATAGACAATGAAAAAAAAAAGATCCCTTAAATTTCCTGCTCTGGAAATTATGGAGCGATGGTAGCTCAGGGGGTTAAGGCTCTGGGTTACTGATCAGAAGATCGGTACTCCAGCTCCACCAAGCTGCCATTGGGCCATTGATCAAAGCTCTTAACCCTGCTCCAGGGGCACTGAATCATGATGCAAAAGTTGTAGTCATCAGTCAACTGAAAGAAAATTGCCCTGTTAAATCAATTAACACTATTTATACAGTTTACTAGTTTAAGGAATCACAGCTACCTGGATAGCTTTTTACCATTTTGTGACACAATTGCACAATGACCAGATTATCACATGTATTTTCTTCTCTGATGGCACGAAGTATATTTCAGTGCAATGATGCCAAGGTTAATCAGGTTTAAAATTAGAAAGAGTGGTTCAAGCTAAAACCTAATGCAAATCTGGATGGAAATGAATGTTGTGAAGTTGCACAATGCTGATGAAACAATGCCATGATGAATGTGTGTAATAATCAAAACTTAAAGCAATCCAATGCAATATTAGATTGTGTAAAGCTATATTAAGAATGACGCTTATACTGGGAACCAAAATAATGACTTTAAAGATTTTTCAGTATTTTATCAGCAGATCACTAACTTGTTACACCAATATTACATCATGTAGGCTCACCAAGTTCCCACATTTTGGTCCTTTTATGGATGGCTGATTAGGCTTCAGGTATCCCCCTAATGCTAAGAGCCACAGGCATTTGTCAGTCCTCTAGCCCTATCTCTAATCATGCACATCACATGACATCAGCTTTGTAATGAATCAGTTTAAGGATCCACTAAGCCACCTATGCAACTTGAATCCGCTGTATGCAATGCTAATGCTGTCCCAAACCCCAGTTCTCCTGCCTCAGTGGTGTATAGTGGGCGGTATAAAAAGTTTTTAAAATGTATTTGAAATTTTTTTAAACACACTGACTGTTTTTATATTGGAGTGTTATTTGTGTGATTAGTGATTGTTGAGCACACTGCAAAACATGCACACACTCGATGGGACAACACACGCTGTTTCAAGTCTTGACGCGCTGGTTGATTTCTGAACACAAAGTTGAACTTCGGAATATTAACGAGCAGAAGAATTATTCTGTGCTAATGTGTTCCTGTTAGGGCCTTCTTACTCACACTGCTATCCCTGCTCTCCTGACCACACACTCTCCGCTTACTCTCAGATCACAAGTACAGTAAGTGCATGCAAGTGAGCTTGAACTAGAAAAAACTGTCATAATGTCAGAACGTCATGCAAATGTACTTGATAGAGAAACTCCAAAACAGGCCACGAATTCCCAAATTTGTTTTATAATCTATATTCTGAAATAAGTTATACTATATTTATGTCACTTGAAAGCGTGACATAAATAGCGGAAAAAATGCGATTTTCTTAAAATCTTGATGCTAAACTCTTACAAACCAGATATTTTCAGATGTATGGAAATGTATCAGTATCAGTACTTTTGTATTGAAATTTGGTTTATTCTGTTTATCATGAGGAGTAAACAGTACACAAGCAGACAACATAAACAGAGCTCCATGACACCCGTGATTGTTTAATAACAAATGGGTAACTCATTTCACTATTAGTATTGAGAATTATTGGAAATCCTTCTTCATACTTGGACTGATAATATGAAGGGCATTCAACTCAAACCAGAAGTTATGATGAATAAAAGCATAAAAAACGATTGATTTCAAGCACAGAATGACGATGAGACTCTTCCGTGAATGACGATTCCAGCCAAGGTTGCTTGGAGCTCACTGCAGTCGTTCCTGTGAACATTAAACACAGTGGACAGTGGACACAAAAAAAATGACATGAATTGTCACATCCTTAAAAAAAAAAAAAAGACATGAATTGTCACATTGTCTGTGTGAACTAAACACACACTCATTCACCAACACCACTTGCACATTACAGGAACTCGGCTGGGAGTTATTGCCAGATCCCCCATACAGTCCTGACCTCACTCCAAGACATTTCCACATGTACAGGAGTTCCTGGGAGGCCAGCATTTCAGACGTGACGCAGGCAATCCAATCACAGATCAAACATTCTACCTTGATGGTATCTAAGCACTAGTGAAACACTGGAATAAATGAATTAGTGTAGCAGGGGATTATATAGAGAAATAAAATAAAGGCAGTTTTTTTTTTTTTTGCTTCGTCTCCACAATCAAATGTCCTGCTTTGATTTGAACACCCCTTGTATACAATATTACATGTACTTTGGGGCCTGCTTTTATAGAAAAATAATCAAAAACAAGGATTAACATTCAATTTCCACAATGTAACCACTAAACAAATGCGATATTAAATAAAAATGCTCAATTGAATGTAAAGATGTAAAGCATTAGATATAGAAAAGCTTTAATTCTATCTATGAATTAGATTAAGCTCTAAATGTCAGAGGAAGCAAGCTGGGTGAAAAAGCAATTTAACTGTAGGATAGTGCTGTTCTCCACACTTTCACAGCTCAGAGTAAGCAATTAGCCACAGCATGGTTCGCAGAACCCAGTACAACTCCGTGACCTTTAAGGTTTCTACCCTGAACTGAGCCAAGCTTCCCAAAAACATCATAGTGTTAAATGATACAGCGAGAATCACATTGTACTCTCTTTCTAATCTAAAGTATGTAAGGTAAGTTTTTTTTTGGATTTTCCCCAATTTTCGTCCTCATTTAGTCATAGCCAGTTCCCACCTGTCCATATGTTAGGTTCTTCTCCCATCTAGGAGACAACTACCAACCAGAAATGGTGAAGACTCTGACATGCTTCCTTTGAGACACATGATGCCAGCTAAATCCATTCTATCAAACTGCTGCTCACACAACACTGGGAAAAGGTATAACACATTACCCGCCCCCTGTGCTTAGAGGAGCTCATGGATGCCCTGGATTGGCTAGTGTCGCTATGATTGATGTGAATGTGCTAGAATGAAATTCCTCCCCAGAGAGAGAGAGAGAGAGAGAGATCATGGCCAGTCAGCACTATACTGTAGACTCCCAGCTGGAGATACTGTAGCATCACCTGGGATTTGAACTCACAATCTCTGCAGTTTAGACGATTTTAACCTAGCGATACTTTTTTTTTTCTCAGCAACACCAATCTGTCCTTATTAAGCACAGCAGAACTGAATGAATGAGATTGATAATAGGTGCATTCCAAATGACCTGAAGTACCCCGAGAAGTATACTTCACAGTATGATTCCAAACCGCAAGGAGCAAAAATGTTCCCTTTCAAAAGCTACACTCGATGCTGCGTGAAAGCGCTATGGGAACGATTCCTCGTGACCGGTTGTGAGGCACGTGTGTGTCAAACACGGCAAATATTTTGGCATGTATAACCTCGGTCAGGTGACGTCAACCGATGAGGTGCACC
>JAQMYG010000033.1:32687466-32706636 GCA_030014215.1 Clariallabes teugelsi
TCCTGACTGAGTGGTAGTAGTAGCCTTAATGTGGAGCCCCCTAGTGATGGGGAGGAATTGGACACGACTAAATTAGGAAGAAAATCGGAAAGGAAATCCAAAAAAAAAAAAGTAATTGTCAAGGAGATTAAGTGGTGTTGAAGAAGACATTTTCAGACATGTTTTCTGGCTGAAAGTGCTGTTGTTTTTGGATGCAAATGGCCAAAACACACATACACAAAGGGCCTTCCCCAGGTAAGCGCCACTCACATGGTGTAAAAGAAAACGTGATTTATCAGATATTGACACAGTATCTCCCTATTAAGTATAATCTGTCTGGGCAGCTGTGGTGATGGAGATTGAAATTTGGAAATGCTAAAGATCATCGGAAATGAAAATAGGGAAAGAAAAAAAAAAGATTAGGCTGAGATTTGATTTAGTTTTCATGTTTCTTCTTCTCGCCATTTTAGTTTAAAAAAAAAAAAAAAAAAGGTTAGAAAACATCTTAGGTGTGTCATGACAATGCACTGGATCCAAGTTGTGAACTTGTGATTTTCTCGTGGTTTTCCCAGAAGTCCCTGGTATGAATGTAGGGTGTGTTGATTACAGTAAAAACAAAAAAGAATGACTCCTTCTGCAGCCCCAGAAGATTAACACTTATTTTTATGTGTGGGAAAATTAGAACAATGAACGACTACTGTTCTGCGATGAAGGCAGTGTGAAGATGTGATTTTAAAAATGAATAAATAAATAAATGAATAAAAATAAAACCACTCACACACCACGGTGCTGCTCTTTAGAGATTCAGTCTTTTCTCTTCACATAACAGGAAGTATTTGCGACTCACTAACCCTTGCCCAAACTCAATTTTCCAATGAATGAATACTCCCAAAAGGGTGTGAGACTCTACAGTGGACTGGCACAACGACTATGAAATGAATTACATTATGTGCAGCCATTTGTAAAATAAAATAAAATAAAATAAAATAAACCTTGTCATCTATAAACACCAATACCATGCATCATTGTTTAGGGTCCTGTATTATATTTCCTGTCTAGCATAGTGAAAAGGAAATTTTATCTCAGTTTTCATCACGGGATTGTTTAATTTTGGGTTCTGTCCAGCTGTTATAAAGATTAAGTCTATACCCAAATATGAACAAGACCATAGTGAGTAAGAGCTGTTGCGTTATTGGTTAAAGTGACTTAACATCTCAGTAGAAGTATACTGTACCCATGAACCATTAGCAAATGAAGTGGTGAAGCATGGGAACCTGGCTGCATTCTATACTTTCTTTTGTCAGCATTTTTGCGTTGATGTCTCCTTTTAGTGAAATACTGCTTGCTAGTCTAGCTAGCTTTTTGCTCAGTCCATTTTCTAATTAAGCAATATCACACTCGAGGGAGTGCAGTCGTTCTGAATATCAGCACAGCTATTATGCAGCCATAGGCACGAGTGCACAGCCTGAGTTATGAAGATATTGAGGCCTTGCTGAGATTCAGTACAACAGCACAACCTCAAGTGTCATGTTGCCACTGTTGCCTTGCACCTCCAAGGTCTGGGTTCGATTCCTGTCTCTGTGTGCATGGAGTTTGCATGTTCTCCCTGTACTTGGTGGGTTTCTTCCTGGTACTCCGGTTTCCTCCCACAGTCCAAAGACATTCAGGATAGGCTAATTGGCGTTCTCCAAATTGCCTGTAGGGTGTGTATGTGTTTGTGCCCTGCGATGGATTGGCACTCCGTCCAGGGTGTACCCTGCCACAGGCCCTAAGTCTCCTGGGATAGACTCCAGGCCCCCTGCGACCCAGAACACAGGATAAAGTGGTATAGATACTGAGTGAGTGAAAATGGTTTTAAAATCTTTCCAGTACTACAGTATGTAACCAGAAGGTGAGGAAAATAAACCATGGAGGCGGTGGACAGTCCTGAGAACCTTGCGAGATTTACTTTATATTTCCACTTATTCCACTTTAGAACATCAGCTCCAGGTTCTGGGGTTGAATCCCAAATCGCATTATAAAGAAAACTAGTGGGATTTGAGTTAGTTAGCTTTGTAGCTCATGTTAGCCATGAACAAAACAACATGGATGGTTCAGAGGTGATTCAGAACAACTTAGAAGCAATTCCTAAGAAGACAATGTGTTGGTTTAGAACATATAACGTTATCAGATGTGTTTTCTTGCTTCTGGCAGGAATCTGTTCTAAACTGCAGACCGCACTGACCTACTTTCTTCCATGCTGGAGGCCGACAGTTAGTGTAATTAACGATTATTAGAAAACGGAGTGATACAGTTAATCGAACAGTGCTGTTACTGTTTATTATCACCACATGTGGAATGTCTCTCGTCCCAACCAAACTAACTGCTGCATAATATAGTAACATGAATACCCTTGGTCTCCTTTTTGTTTCAGCTTATTGAGTTTATCACCATCCAACCACCCAGGTTTCCTTCAGCACTTGCTTCTGGTAAAAAATAAATAAATAAAAAAAAAAACACTTTTCACAAGCATGTGAAAGCACCTCAGATGGAGAGTTGGCACATCAGAGCTAAGCGGTAGCACTTCGATATAACGCACAAAAAAAAGGGTCATCCATCAGCAAGGCCAGCATCCGGTGAGCTTCCAGACAGCTGTGTTTCTTTATGTGTGTCTCCTCCATCCGAATATGATCCATGTGTAATTACTCTGAAATGGAAAATAAGCTTGGCTCGTCTCCACGCCAGCTTTCAGTCTTCATGTTGCAGATTTTCACAGGCTAGGTCAGCAGATGTGATGCATCCTACAGCTTCACATCAGCAATCTAGCTCTCTCTCTCTCTCTCTCTCTCTCTATCTCTCTTTTTGTACCTTTCCTTCAAGAATCGATTTGATGTGATTGAAGCCAACCTACAGTACCAGCAGTTTCTTTGCTCTCTTTCCCTGCCAGAAACAAACTCAAGCATTGCTTTGCCTTCGAGCAAATTGCAACAAACAAAAAAATAAAAGAAAATAAAAATGAACGCTTCCTGTTGCATACCCAGTTAGCATGCCTGTCCTTAATTTCCCTCAAAAAAAAAAAATATAATGATAAGGCCTTATCCTTCTATATTTCTCAATACTCCTTTTACTATTAATTTTATATTCCAAAACAAAAGCTACCAATTAGAGGTCAAGATAGGATGATGAGAAGCTGACAAGACAGCTACTGATAGAGAAATGTCCCAATGGAGAGAAAAAATATGCTTTGTTTTTATGAGAGGCCAGTTTCTACACAATCGTGGAGAAATGATGTAAAAACAGAAAGAAGTTGTTATTTTCTTTAACCCTACAGTAGGTCTACAGGATCTTCAGTCTATACTCATAGACAAAATAAATGTTGCACATATACAAGTATACAGTATATTTCTCACAAAATGTATTTCTGTTCCATCAGCACCAGAATTCCTAATACAGACGACATTGACAATGACATTGAGTTAACATCTGCTCACAAAACGCCCAGTAAGTCCAGCTGCTGTTGAATAGCCGTTGAATCCATCTTGTGTATCCATGGAATACTAGCATCAGTAATGGCAGAATTTTCTGTATGATTTCCCAAACAACACCATTGAATTGGTCTGTCTTGTCTTGATATTATCACGCTTGGCCTTCCAGACCGAGGGCAATCAGCAGTTGTTGGTAATCTGTTCCGGGATTACCAATAACCTGGAAATGGTCTTCCAGGCAACTCCAAACCATCTGGTGATGCCTACTTGTCTAAACAGAGCGTGATAGTATGTAGACAAAAAGCACATCCAGAATGTATGTGAATGTTACTGTGACAAGGCAAACACAATTCTGAATTAGATTTCTGTTTTTGTAGGATTATTTTATAGTGGAATGTTTCTTTTGTCCATGAGTATATTATCTGATGTGCAGAAAACATGTTATTACAAAATATTTTATAGAATTCGGCCAAGATTTTATTGGAAGCTCATACAGTGTCGCTCACAGATAAAGCACAGTCACACTACATCGTCTTTCCAAGTTCCTTACTAAAAATGAACGAGAGCTTTTATTGTTGACTGTGTGACTTGTCACTATTTTGTGCAAAGAAAAAAAAATAGAAAAAAGAAACAGGACAAAATTTGGTGGAAATAAAATAAAATAAAAACCCATAACTGTTTTTGTACTATGTGCAGCCAGGAATTATGATTACTTGGTCTTTATTTGTTCCTGTTTCTTTAATTTAATTTCACTCACTCACTCTGTATACTGTTTTATCCCATGTACAGGGTCAAAGGGGGGGTCTAGAGCCTATCACAGAAGACTTAGGGCACGAGGTGGGCTACACCCTGGACAGGGTGCAAATCTATTGCAGAACACACACACATACACACTCACTTGCATGTTCATTCACACACCGCAGGCAATATCGGGATCGCTAATTAGCCAGACACAGTCCCAAAGTGGGAATCGAACACATACCCTGGAGGGGCGAGGTGACAGTCCTAAACACTATACCACTTAATTTAATTATATTTGAAGTAATGAGGGTGGGTTTAAGACTTTTGCACTGTATTGTTTCTCCTCACAAAGAAATAACTCAAGTAGAGTACTATAACAATTAATAATTAATATAACAAATAGACTTGGCCCTTTCCAACTTCCTAATACAATGAATTACAGCATTAAATGGTGTAGTGTGTTGGCACAGTGGTGTAGTGGTTAGCGCTGTGGTTTTGCCCCGAGTCTACAGTACTGTATTTGTATGGAGTTCTGCATGTTCTTCCCCATGCTTGGTGAGTTTGCTCTGGGTACTCCAGTTTCTCCCACATTCCAAAAAAGGGCCCAATAGGTCAATTTGTTGTTTCCATACTGGCCATAGTATGTGAGTGTGCTTGGGCTTGTGCCCGGGTTCCATGGGACAGGCTCCTGCAACACAGTAGAGGATAAGTATGGGAATGTTGAGTGTGCATTGCTTAACCCTGTAAGACCCAACTATAGAAAAAAATGAGCAAAACATTTTTTGACCTCTCAGGTATTGTTTTAGGAGGCCTCTGATGTAGGAATGAAAGATTTTTCACATTTTTTTCATTTTAGTAAGTTTTTAGGAAAATGTTGTAATATTGCAACGCTGGGCCTAGTTGTGAGCAGAATTTCTGTATTTATTCTCACTTTGTCTGAACAGGTATACAGAACATTTACAGTAAGCATTCATTTGCAAGGTTGTTCACTTACTTGCCCCATAGCAGTATATATAATAAGTAATAATTACACAACAATCATATTTTTTTTATGAATAAGCATTTATTAATAAAAATATTTGGAAAAAAATTATTTGGTCACATTCAGTGTGGTTTGAATGAAGTCTGTGTTTACTTGCAGTGATAGTCCCTAAGACAGTTCTTTTCATCTGAGAAGCGCAGGCGAACATTGCACTTGCTAAAAATGGATGTGTTTGTGGATCCATTATTGCAGTGTCTGCAGCGTCCTCTCTTCGTCTTTACTGGGAAATGTCCAATCATGTCTTTGCGTACATCAGTATTGGGTCTGATAGACTCCTTTGTCAACCAGCGAAACCTGTCACGGGCCACGGTGTGTTTTTTTTGGTTGGGGCTTGATGTCCACGTCATCATTGGCTGGGCAGTCAATGGATTGGTGGTTTTCTTTGTCCATTTCACCTGCATCTTCATTCTCTGAGTCACTTGCATCAGTGTAATCTGAGTCCATTTCAAAATCGCTCTCTCCATTTTGGACTGCAACAATCACATCCTGCACACTGAATAGATGACCTTTCTGTACTGGTGGCATTCTGAAACTGAAAAAGTTTGGCAAAATTTTATTAAATATGTGAATAACACATATATGTCTTATATAGTAGCAGATAAACAAAGAATAGACAGGGTGGTAGACCACGTGTCAAGGATGGAGATCTAAGTATTATCCATCAACATTAACATTAAGCAACAGGGTAGCTAACTGAAATAGCATTTAGCCAGTTGTTTAGTTAAGTTCAGCCTTTATTTGTGACATATACCTTATTGCGCAGTGAAATTCTTTATTCTTCACATATCTCAGCTTTTTGTTAGTAGGCTGGGGTCAGAGTGCAGGGTCAGCCGTTATATGGTGCCCCTGGAGCAGAAAAGGTTAAGGGCCTTGCTCGAGGGCCCAACATTGGCAACCTGTTGCTAGAAACCTTCGATCAGTAACCCAGAGCCTTGACACACTGAGTCGCCACTTGAGTCACCACTGCCACATTTAGCCTGGGCTCTGTAAGATAGTTGCACAATGATTGACTGAATGAATGAATGAATTTGCGAGAATCTTTTTTTTCCTCTGTCTAATGCTCTGCAGAACTGCACTGAACCCCAGCACCTGCCTTAGTATGCAAAAATCGATTAAGCTTAATGTAAAACTATACTGATAAGAGATTATTGACTGACTCTGAAAACAGAAGAAAAAAAAAACAGCCAGTGTTTAACAGCCGACCTGATAAGACAAATTAACTTTATTACTTTGTCCTTTGCTACTTTTCCAGTCTTTCGAAAAACCATTATCTGTTCAGCCTGTTGTACAGGTGTTAGCCACGCGTTAATCGCATGTTTTCCCTAGACTTTTTTTTATTTTTATTTTTTTTTTTAGCCAGGATAGAAATGTTCTCAGTCAGCCATGTTCCTGTGCCACAGGGTGCCTTTGTGTGTGCTCAAATTCAGATAATAGCAATCGTAGGCAGCAACGGTGTCTTTTAAGTCTGTAAAAACTTACAGAGATCTGCAAACAAAGAGCCGTTAGAAACCACCTGGGTTCGAGACGGACATTTCCCAGGAGGGAAGAAGAAAAAAAAGAAAGAAAAGGATTTAAAATCTCAAGAAGAAACAATAGCGCTATTTTAACACCCACGTCTCTTTCATATTTTTCCCCCTATTTATTTATTTATTTATTTATTTTTCAGTGTAAAAAAACAATACGGAACAGATGCATGATATTAATCCACAGATGCTTATTATTAAAACTCATAAAGGGGGCGGTGTATTTGTATGGGAATAAAATAGCTGATTTTGTTTTTTTATTTCTTTAGACGAAAACGTAAAAATGCGAAACACACCCTTGCAGAACTGACACTGACTCTATACACAGGCAGTAACCCGGAACAATTCAGATAGCATCTAATTGGAAAAAGAGGACAAAAATGCATCACTCTAATTACTTGTAGCACACCATATATTTATGTCTTGTGATCAATACCAGAACTTAATGGCACCCGGTGTGTCTGCTTTTAATAAAGCACTCGTTTAGTGTTGAAGGAACTGAGAGCGAGAGGTTAATAAGTTGCACAGATACTTAGCTTTCCTCATTTAATTACTGTTCTGTTTCATTTTGTTTGGTCTGTAGCCATGACAGTGATTAACGTGTAATAAAATATAAGAAACTTCATGATTCATTAACTTTTCTTTCTCCTAATCATTATATTTAAATGATTGGCTCAATCAATCAATGCAGAACTAATCATTAAAAAAAAATTATAAAATGGAGCCATTTCATTTACTGCCTTATTATTGCGCGTTACTAAGGCACATCAATTAAAGTCTTTGCATTGTGGTTGCCATGGTGACGGACACCATCGTGCTCATGTCCGTTTTCTTACTTGTTACCCGATGGTGGTCACCTGTTCCGTGTTTACTTATGATTCATTTTCCACAACATACCCTGTTGTGTCAAAGTCTGAACATTAGTCAACAATGCAATTTAACTAAGTGATGACATCAGTGCAGCGACATTAAGCTGCATTTTCATCTCTACCTCCAGAGAGCACTGCAGCAGCACTTTAATCTTTTAGTCGGTCTCGCTGTCTGCTTACACTGTACATGCTGCTCAAACAGACATGCTCGTAAAGCATCAGCTTTCATGCTATTACATCCATCAACATCACTGACCTCATCATTTTGTAGTTCTCTGACAGTGTGTTGTATAGCTGCATTGCATTCTGGGACTTGGTCCATTCTGTCTCCACGGACTCTACTCTGAGTTTATCATTGTAAAAAAAAAAAAAAAAAAAAAACTGATTATCAGTTCTGTATAGAATAGAATAGATGTTGTACTTGGAATAACACAAATTTCAGAAGATCAAAGAAAACAACTAGGGAAACTTAAAATTACCAGAATTGGGTTAAGAACCATTCAACACATTATCAAAACCTGGAGAGATAATGCTGAACTGTAAACCTTGTGGAAGAAATGAGACTGGAAATGAAAAATCATAAATGGAGACTTACATACTTGGTGAAGCTGCATAGTAAAAGAAAAAAACTGTAAAATCCAGACTAAACACTTGTGTGGCCATAAGAAAACCACTTGTTAGTGAGACTCATCAGAAAAGAAGCTTGAATTGGGCGTGTCAGTGTAAGAAGGGAGGCACATGAAGCGATACACCCATCGTGCATAGTGTCCACTGTACAAGTCTCTGGAGACAGTGTTATGTTCTGGTGTTGCTTCAGTTACTTAGGTCTAGACTCATGTGGCAATAAAACAGCAACGTCATGTGGCAATAAAACAAAGTCAGCTGACGACCTGAATGTATGGAGTTTCACTTCCCTGATGGCACGGCTGTATTTCAGGACTCAGTGGTTCTGGGACCATGAGGAATCATTTTCACACATGAACTGTGCACCATAAAGCGTTCTGTAATTGAAGCAAAAAGGTGATTTAAGGATTATTACAGCCAAAGCAATTTACACAACCAACAACTGGGGCATCACAAAAGAGGATCTGACTACTGAAGGCCTCTAAGGGAGAGAAAGTTATCTTAAAGTTTAACATCAATGTATATTCCTTTTGTCAAACAACAAATCGAATCTGCAATCAAATTCCTCAGACTTGACCTCCTGCCATAAACCATGAAGGATCCTGTCTGGTCTGTATCGGTCTTGTCAATAGGAGATAACAACACCACTTATACGTACCCATCTTTTTTGATTTTTGGTTTGTGTGTTTATATAGCTAGAGTTATGTAGATGTACTGTATGTTTGTGTCAGATAAACAAGTATGATGATTTGACAGCTTGTAAGTCAGATTGGTCATGATGATGATGCCTCATTGCAGTGTGAAACTTATCATATCATGTCATGCAATAATATGTTTATGGACAGCAGTACTTTTGTCTACCCTTAGACTTGATCAAATACAGTTCTATAACCATTCAAATGCTGTTAGTTAGATTTATTTGTTCCTTACCTGCTCCAGAAATGTGTCCATATAAATTCTGACGTAACCCCAATACAATCATTAAGCATTCTGTGTAATATTAATATTTTTAGCACATGGAAACACAAAATAAATTATATTGGTAAGGTGTTTTTTTTTTCACCTTAAGTGTGATATACTGTATAATACAATCTCTCTCTCTCTCTCTCTCTCTCTCTTTCTCTCTCTGTCTTCCTGTAGCTTTCCTGCAGGGTTTTGCCTAGAGGCAGTATGAAGGACAAGGCAGGTTTTCCGGCTTCCACAGAGAAGGCAAATTTGGATGCCACGGTCAAAGGCCATCTAAAGTTTGAGCAGTTTCTAGTCCTTCAGTGGCTCCCAGACAGCCCGAGAAAGTTGAGGTTCACATCCTTCGTATCACATTATTATAATGCGTTATAAACCTTACTAGTGTGCCTTCGTTCCAAGACAAGCTTATCGTGGAGATAGAGAGAGAATGTGTGAACCAGAAGGTAACACACAATGTTCTTTACCTCTGCCCTATACGCACTTTTATTTATTGTTGTTTATTTTTCTTGACAGGAAGGTGCAGAGCCGAACAGCACAGATCCGAGAGACTGTGTGTGTAGGTGTGTGTGTTCCAAATAAAGTGTCTGCTGAAAAGCCGATTTAAAAGTGAGAAAATAAATTCAATACAGAGACTTGCATTCCTTTACACCTTGTCACACTGATGCCAAAACCCAAGACTGAAGGAGATACACAGCCATGGAGTCCTTACCCCTCACTTTACCAGAGCAGTAGGAACACGTCCATGCTCTGCTCCAGGTACAGGAACAGCAGGTGTTCCAGATTTTGATCCAGTGAACCACTGAACCAGTGCCCTGAGTTGGACGTAAAGTACCACCAAGTTGTGGGACTGGCCGAAACCCAGAAAACAACAGCTGCTCCTAACCAACAAGGCCCACAACAGCCACAGACCGTGATCATGCCTGAGTAAAGTGAGATGAACGCACTGTAGATGAATGCTCAGTCTGTTTATCCTCCAATTCATCCTCATTTTCCAGGAGACCTAATCAAATTAAAGCATTTTCTGCAATTGCTTCCTGCATCACCCTCAATTACTGACATTTTGCTTCACTATTGCTTCATGGATGCACACATCCTGGCATGCTCTTATCCCCATTACTCACCATGACAGCTTTTGTCAAATTTTTTGTATGTTTGATCGCTCCCCAAATCTTAATGAGCATGTTTTTGCTGTGACCCAAGGCAAAAATAAGCAATGCCAAATATGCCCTAGAATTCTGAATGCTGCTTGTGGGCAGTGTGTAAAACAAGCCAAAGCTGGAAGATATATTCTGGCAGGGTCACCAAAATGACATGCCACAACAATTAATCCACTCTCCAGTCTCCAGTGTCTTGTCCAGACTGCAGGCAAATCTTTAGGACTGATTGTCCACACTGTTATTTGAAAGCGATCAGATTGGATTTGGCCCTGTTCAGACTGGCAGCACAGCAGCATCGGTTGCTGTGGTAATGATGGTGGTGACATGGAGACGCTGTAGCAGGTATATTCTGTGATGTGTTGTGCCATCTCAAAAGTCATGACTAATGGGAAAACATTGTCCTCAGGACTTGTGACAAAGGAAAGTGACATGCCAATTTCACAATGTGCTGGGAAACAAGCAACATGCTCTGTGACCACCTATGACATAGTCTTCTCTGTCAAGACATGCACCTCAGGCCATTCATATCTGTGGGGTAACAAAAATGCACCACATCCAAAAGAACCAAAAATAGTGCTATACATGCTATTTTCATGGTCATGTACTGTAAATGTGTTTCTGCCTTCTTTTGAGAATTTACAGCACTGACAGTATCATGATTTTGAGTGAAATGTTATATTTTCTAAATATACAAATAACCCTTTCGAGAGAGAAGTCAATCTTTTGTTTTTACCTTTTGTCTTTATTGCATTCCAACCTCAAGTGGCTTTGACCACTGTTTTTGTTTTTTCTCAGACAAACTGTGATATTTTGTAAGAAATAAATGAATTTAGATAAAAAAAATTAACATTCTTTCTATTACTTGTATAACTTGAAAACTTAACAAAACTTAAGAAAAACTTTTTTTTTTAAAGAAATAATTAAAGGCCCCCCACAACCCTGTATACAGGATGAAGCGGTGTAGATGATAAACTGTGACTGACAGTAAGCAAACAATGATTCTTCTCGATCTCTCAAATAGATTCCCAGTCATTTTGGTACAGTACATCTGGGATCTTCCCTGGAGAAACAATGGATGCATAAATCAATGGATGCATTAAGCAATTTCCCTCTGGGATTAATAAAGTTCTTTGAATCTTGAATTGAATCTTGAATAAATCAATGAATCAGGTGTGTGTGTGTGTGTGTGTGTGTATGCTGTGGCTGTGAGAGCCCTGGCTGATAAGGTGACAATGGAGGTCCTATGGACTGCAAGAATGGTTGCTGTTGCTGTTATGCTCTCAGCAGAATAAGTGGATGATGTCTGGGATGGAACTGGGGGGTTGACCATGCTTAAATGCCAGTGGCCTAGGAGGTGGACAAGGAAGGTTGTCATGGACATCTTGTGTTTAGCTTGGTGTTGTTCAGCAGGCATCTGCAAAATGACTTCATTATCTTTCTCCAGTACATCACCCATACTGTTTGGCAAAAACATCCACTGCTACAATAAATTTTGATTTTGAGTTTTTTTCGTTGCTCATCGTGGTCTCTGTGAAATCTATAGCAATATTGTAAATATCTTTGAAAAATTTTATATACACTGTCTGACCAAAAAACGTCAGCACAGTGATTTAACTAAGCAAATAATTAAGAGACTTTCATTGGGTAATTACTGCAGGGTTTAATATGGTTTGGCTGGCTCTAAGTTATTTAACCCTAACTGATGCAGTGAGGAGCTTCTCATTTCTTAAATACTCATGTCAAAAGAAATATCCTGTAGTCATGGCAAAGATGTTATTCTGTTCCAAATTATTATCCTGCATCAATCAAAGAAAACAATTAAGGAGATTGCTGAAAACTACTAACACTGGGTTAATAACTGTAAAAGGCATTAACAAACCTGGAAGGGTAGTGGTGATCCATCATCTTCAAGGAAGAAATGTGTTCAGGGAAAAAAATGGATAGGCCATGAATACACATGGATAGGGTGATGGTAGGTCACTTAAGCGCTTACTTAAATCAAGTTGTAATAAAAAACAACAGCAGAACGCATAACTATGTTTATTAGTGAAAGTATTCACAATGTGAAGAAAACCCAAGAGTTTGGTACTAAACAGCTATGTAGCCTTAAGAAAACCAGTGAGGCTAATCAGGAAAAAAAATATTTCCTAGAGAGTATAAAAATTTGACTGTGGAGCATTGGAAGAAGGTCATGTGGTCTGATGAGTCCAGATTTACCCTGTTGTAGAGTAATGGGTGCATCAGGGTAAGAAGAAAGGTAGATGGAGTGATGCACCCATCATGCCTACAGTACAACCCTATAACCGGGAGTATTATAATATCAGTTGTTCAGATCTAGGTCCCGTTACGTACCCAAAAATGAGGTCAGGACTTTTGTTCTCCATTTCGTCCATCCTCTATTTCCTTGTCTACCATAGATCCATGTCTGTACTGCGTGACCATGTGGACTTAAACTTGTTGCCAGTGACGTAAAGGACAGTTTCAAATCTAATCGAGCGTGTAGAGCATCCAGACTGAGAGACATCTTTGGGAATCTGATTTAAATATGGTTAAATGTGCTTTTTCAGACTACAATTATATGATTCCAAACATTACAATGTGAATAAGCCAAAATCAGATTTTGGCTGGGAGTCTGAACAAGACCTAACTGACAGCACCATCAAGATTGATCATCTCATCTGCAACCAGCAGGTATCTGAAGTTTCCATAGCATCCTCTGTCAAATCTAATCACTTTGAACCCATGCAACTAAAAAGGGAAGGCAACAGTTAACACTAGGACGAACAGGAAAGATGGAAAAATGGAGCATGGAGACTGTTATTAGTGTGGCAATCCCAATCACTTTGTCACTTAGTGCACCCTCCATAGCACTTCCAGGATTGTACTGTAACATTCTGCTGAATTCATACATGAAGCCCCCTCCCAGTCACAACACTGCCAGGAATCATCGCTTGTCCAGAATGTTCAGATATGACAGTCAGACCATGTCTTTTCACTTTAACCATCGATTGACTCTGGAGTGGCAGGCAATCTGATTTACCATGAAACAGTCTACAAACTCCAAATTCCCACTGGACCACTTCAACCCCTCTTTGTATTAAAGCTATTGACAGTGGTCACATATATAGAGTAAGCTGCCCCATCACAGAGTGCACACGGTGCTTTTTCTTGTTTACCACAACCTTCAAGTACCCTCTGATCCTAGGGTTTCTGTGGCTGCTCTTCAAATCTTGTGTCACAAAAAGATCATTAAATGATCAAGCTCTTGCATATAAACATTGTCTTGACCACCTTCCCCATGTCGTGTCATAGTTTCTACCTCATTATAGTGTCTGGCGAGCTTATCTGACACTTTAGACTCCTTGGAATATAATGAGTTTAAGGTATATTTTAGCCAAGCCAATGCCAATGGCAGAGCATATGAATGTAGCATAAAGTTCCTTCTTCATACCATGACTCCATACAATCATATGTACCCCTATCTCTCCCTAATGGTATATTCATCACCAGGGGTAGCAAGTAATAAAGTACAACTACTTCATTACTGTATATAGGCTTTTTTTTTTTTTGCGTGTGTATCTGTATTTTACTTGAGTATTTTCCATATGTGATACGTTTTACTTCTACTCTCTACATTTTTTAAAATGAAAAACCTGTACTTTTACAGTACCTCCTACATTTTAAATGTAAACTTTTTACCTGATAATCACACACAAAGTGCGTTGATTTAATAATATAAACATACGCATTCCTGGTGTCATTTTCATCATATCATGTTGATTCAAGCAGTTAAAGCTAAACTGGCAAGTCATTATGAAAGCACAGATTGATTAGCTCACCAAAGTGATTGACGGTTACCTGGGCAACAGATCGCACCCACTTTGGCTCTAAGCTACAGATGCTTCTGGTTCCTTTTTCATGCTTTTTGAACAGATGCACTTGTCAAGGCTAGATTAAGTGTTCTAACTAACTTGTTAGCCCTTAGGGGTCGACAGCATTGTCAATCACTTTTTTTCTCTTTGCAAGTGTTTTTATAAATAAAACTATATTGTAGCAACAAATGGTAGATGGTTCTCTTTTACTCACTCACTCATCATCTGTTGCGCTTTATCCTGTACAGGGTTGCGGGGGGGCCTGGAGCCTATCCCAGGAGACTTCGGGCATGAACCAGGGTACACCCTGGAAAGGGTGTCAATCCATTGCAGGGCACACACACATACACTCACACACTCATTCACACACTACGAGCAAATTGGGAACATCAATTAGCCTAATCTGCAGGTCTTTGGACTGTTGGAGGAAACCGGAGTACCCGCAGGAAACCCACCAAGCACAGGGAGAACGGTTCTCTTTCCAGAAATGTTTATTGCCAAATAAATGTTTGTTATTGAATTAATGTTAAAGATAAAAACAAACAAACAAAAAAAACAGACGTATATCAGATTCTCATCTCCACATGCATTGGAGACCCGACTGCCCGCTTTTGCTGAGCATAAAGTTGTGAACCACTTACACATTTGGTTATGTGTATCTAAAATTATCCGCACTTTGTAGTATTTATTTTAATTATTTTTAAGAAAAAACAAATACATCACTTTTCAACATAATCTCCTTGCTTTTCAATACACTTTGTCCATCTGTCAACAAGCTTTCAAATTCCTTTATTAAAAAAGTCCTTCGGAGACCAGACAGGTTAAAGTCTGATGTTTGATGGACTATAGGGAGGATGCTTTAACACACAGGTCTTTGCATAATGTCGACAGAAGAGTGAGGTTGTGCATTGTCATGCAAGATCACGATGCTGCAAGATAGCAATCAGGCTTCAGCTCTTCAATAAGCATCTCGCTATAACAAGCACTGTTGATTGTTGAACTTTTTTCCTCATAATTCTCACTCACTTCTTCACCATCTATACCGATTAATCCTGTATACAGGACACAAGGTGGGGTACACCCTGGATGGGGTGCTAATCCATCACAGGGCACACATACTCACACACTACAGGCAATTAAGGAACACCAATTAGCCCAATCCACATGTCTTTGGGCTGTGGGAGGAAACTGGAGAACACAGAGGAAAACCCCCAGGCACGGGGAGAACATGCAAATTCCATGCACAGAAATTGAACCCGGACCCTGAAGGTGGAAGGCAACAGTGCTACCCACTAAGCCACCATGTCGCACTCCCAGGAAACTGTAAGCATACATTTTCCAGATGATGGTTAACTTTTGAGCTTTTACTTAATCAGCAATTGGGTATTTTCTATTCCATACTGTGCTAGTTACCTTTAATATAACAAAAGTGTGGATAATTGTTGACTCAATATACAATATAATGGAAAAATTCATAATTAATTGCATTACATACATACACTTACTCATCTACATCTACTCACCGTCATTAAAAATCCAAATCGTTAGGTTGAAGGTAGTCGAGGCCAAGCTAATGAGAAATGGACATGCTAATTTCAGGTGCAAGGCTTAAAACCTCTGGGTTACACAACTGTTTCCAACAAAGACCACACCATGACCTTTTCAAAATAAACAGTTAGATGCACTATAACTTTTTCAACTATTTTTTGCATGTGATTTGAGATTCTATTTACTAACCCTTTATGTTCTTTGTGTATTTTTCATTTCCCCATTCTGTGACATTTTATTTGTACATCGCCTGACCTTCTGTCTTGACTACAGTTTTGTCATGTCATTGCGTTTTGGATCATTTACATTTCTATACACTGCACCATTATTGGGCAAGTGAGTATTCTGACCTTATCCTTATTTCTATGCATATTTTTCAACTCCACGCTATATGAACTCGAACGAATGCTGTTTGGTTTTAAGTATTCTTGGATGGTACTGTATTGAAGGAGTAATGAGTGTAGGTATGATCTAAAGTTATTAACACCCCGTATCAAGGTGTGTATAATTATTAGGCACCTTCTTTAGCTCCGGCATAATGGGCCAAAAAAGAGATTTAACTGACACTGAAAAGTGAGAAATTGTAAAATGCCATTCAGAGGGATACAACACTAAGCTACTAAGCTTAAATGTCTAGGCTACTGAGGCTTGATCAAACATTTAGTTGCAAACAGTCAACTCATACAGAGTTCAAAAAGACAACAAAGTGGGTGGCAAGATGGCATGGTGGCTTAGTAATTAGTACTATCGCCTTGGACCTCCACAATTTCTACCATGAAGCTTGCATGTTCTCCCAAAGGAAACCGGGAGCACACCAGTGCCATCCACCAGTGCCACCATATTCCAAAAGTGCAACCTACCCTGGGCATCTAGAAGTACAAGGTGTTCAGGGGAAGGCTGAAACATTCACACACTCACTCATCTTCTATACTGCTTTATCCTGTATTCAGGGTCGTGGGGACTATCCCAGAAGGCTTAGGGCATGAGGCAGGGTACGTACACCCTGGACAGGGTGCCAATCTATTCCAAGGCACACACACATACACACACTCACACACTCATTCACACACTACGGGCAATTTGGGTATGCCAATTAACCTAATCTGCAGATCTTTGGATTATGGGAGGAAACCGGAGTACCCGGATGAAACCCCCCAAGCACGGGGAGAACATGCACACAGAAACGGGAATCGAGCCGTGCCGGGAATCCGCTAGGCTGAAACACAACCTCCACTAAACAAGCCGCACAAGTTACAATGTGAACAGGTTTTTTTTGGTTTTCTTGACAGATGAAATGAGAATGATCTACTTGGCCTCCTAGGCACCACAAAAGCATGATGGAAGAGAGGTACTGGTGTTGGGCGGTGAAGTCAGCTCCCAAACCTATTGCCAGTTGAAAGTAGAAGCTATGTTTAAACAGGGGTACAGGAAGAAGTTTGCACCATTCAAGATGGACATGGTTTGTATGCAGGACAATGTTCCATCACAGGCATCCAAAGTACTCCAATGCTTGGCTAGGCAGGAAAGGCCTCAAACATGACAGAATAATGACTTGGCCCCCTTCCTCACTCGACTTCAACACTTTTGAGAACTCGTGGGCCCTTCTTACATGAAAGATTTACTGTGAGGGAAGATAATACACCTCTTAAAGCAGCATTTATGAGGCTCTGGTTGCTGCTGCAGCAAAATCTGATGATCAACAGATCCAGAAAGTGACAGACGCCATGGATGGAAGACTCCTGGCAGGTATTGAAAATGAAGATGAGCTATTTTAGTCAATGAATAATTGTGACATGCCAAAAGTGTTTATTTGTCTTTTTTTTTTTTTGTCAATAATTGTGCAGACTTACAGTATATATTCCCCTGAGAAAGCCAACTTTCAGATTTAAGGTTAATTATGTAACATTATGACTGACAGCACTGTATTTGTTCAACATTAAAATTAAATCTCAGGAATAAAATTAGCCTAATAATTGTGCACATGTTGGATACTCGGTAAACACTTTTATTTAACTCTGTAAGTGTTATAAATTAAAACTGGCTGAAACTGATCCTCTTGTACAGTATCAGCCCAGATGCAGGTGGTCTCCCAGAAAAATGAGCAAAGAGCAGAGAACTCATCATGATACATGATTGTAATTTTTATTGTAATTGCATCCTCTATCAGCCACCCTTTCTGGCAATAAATTAAAATAAACATACAAAAGTAAAATTCTAATAAAAAAAAAAAAAGAAGTTGGAAAGCATGTGCCTTGCAAAATAAATAATAAATATTAAGTGTCCGTACCTTGGACGAGTCCTGCTCCACCTGTATCATATCCACTGACCTGAAGTGGTCTTTAGGACTTATTTGAAGTGCGTATCGCATGATTGTGGGAACACTCACGGCAGGGGTGCTGTCTGCTGTTCCTTCCGGCTTCTCAGATCACTGAAATGATATGACCATCTCTTTAGGCAACACACACACACACATACACACACAGTATCTTATATAACCTTTAAAATTCAACAGTATACTTTTCAGACTCCTGCTGCATCCTGTATCATGATGAGTTCTCAGCTCTTTGCTCATTTTTCTGCGAGACCACCTGCATCTGGCCTGATACTGTACTAGAGTATCCGTTTCAGCCAGTTTTTATTTATAACACTTACAGAATGTATGTGGTAAGGAATGATAGGCTTTTCCACTGTACCATAATGCTGTCATTCACACACTTTGGTTGTATTATGTTATGATAATCAGAAATATGAACTGGAAGACACTGACTCTGGACTGACAGAGGTTCCTTCAGATGCTGATTACAGAATAAATCTCTCATAAAGGAGAGAATAATAACTGCATCTTGTTTTTCCCCTGAGTATATGAGCAGTTCCATCAGTTTATATGACACTTCATTACTCTGGATTCTTCATTGCTATGCAGAAACGCAGAGCTCGGGTCCTCTCTGACTCTATGAGTTATTCAAGGTTTGTGTGTGTAAACATGATAAACTCTAAAGAAAATGGGACCGGGATAAGGAATGTGTTTTCCTGTTGTGTGCATGTGATGTAATGGGCACATGTGTAATATATGCAATTATGCAATTGGAGGAGTTTTTTTACGGTGGCCGTGAGGTGCAAAACAAATGAACAAAACTGAAAACAAAATAAATTAAAATACGAAATAACAAAACCAAAAACAAAACAACAAAACGAAAACAAAATAACTAATTCAAAAACAAAATATCAAAACCCAAAACAAAATAACAAAACCCAAAACTAATTAGTTTGTTTGTTTTGGGTTTTGTTGTTTTGTTGTTTTGTTTTTGTTATTTTGTTTTCCGTTTTGTTAATTTGTATTGCACTTCTCGGCCAGTCAGATACAAACCGGAAAAGGTAGGTATAG
>JAQMYG010000033.1:32746769-32758302 GCA_030014215.1 Clariallabes teugelsi
TATGCTGTCATAGTTAGTCCTGCCGGAGTCTCTGCTTGCACTCTACAGTTAATATACATTCACATTATACATTATGTGACTGTGAGCATATCTAACTGTTATCTCTCCTGTTCTGCTGTCCCCTCTCCTGTTCTCTCTCTTCCCTCTCTCTGTCGAGCTACACATGTCGTTCCTGAGCTGCCAGTGATCCAGACTCCCTTTGCCCTCTGGACCAGTCTGATCCATCCTGGTCCCCCGCTTCTGGTTGGAGATCTCGTCACATGGATGCCCCGTGTCTCTTTGGGATGCGTCTGGTGTCTGGGGATGGTTTCACTCTACCATAAAGACAGTTCTGGCCTCGACTGATGTTGACAGCTGTTTCTCTGAGGACTTGACTTGGCTGCAGTTGCTTGATAGTTCAGGACTGGAATTTCCTACGTGTCTACCTGAGTCTCCAATAACTACCTCCATATTAACATCAATTAACATCAACTATTATACTGAACTGCCTGCCACCTAACACACACTATAAATGCAGATCAATTCCTGCTCTCTGTTTCACCCAGATGAGGATGGGTTCCTCTCAAGGTTTCTTCCTATTACCATCTCAGGGAGTTTTTCCTTGCCACCGTCACCCTCGGCTTGCTCACCAGGGACAATCTGACCATTTTAATTCATACACATTCACATTCCATACAGACTTAAATAATTCTTTTGATTGTGTAAAGTTGCTTTTCAACAATGACAATTGTTAAAAGCGCTATACAAATAAAATTGAATTGAATTGAATTGAATATGTATAATACTCCAGACTGTTCTGTAATACAAAAACAATCCACTTATATATCTCTTGTGTAAATTATATTATCATATAACCAGGCTGTCTGTCATGTGCTTTTCCTTATTTATACCACAGTGTTGTTTTGACAGGTCAGAGAGTGTTGCTGCAAATCACAGGTTTATATTAATGCACTTGTTCTAATACAGTACATTATTGTCCCTGTGGCAACAACATGCCCAGGGACTCACATGCATGTGAGATGTGATGTGGAAATGTGAAGATATAATTAATTGCATCATTGGTGAGCTTGAGTAATGTTTCAGTGCATGGAATTATTAAGTCTTTTTTTTTTTAATCAGTGTCCACATTGACAAATCATCATCTTCAAATGTGGAGAGATTAGAGAAAGACGGATTTGTTCAGCTACCGAGACAAAATGAAAGCTAAAATGTGTGAGGGTTTTTTTGGCTAGAGTGTCTTTCTGGCTGTAAGACAAAATTCATTTTTATAGGTTGCCATGGTAACAGCTAATTCACAAAGAGATTTATGGGAGATGCTCCACATTCATTTTCTGAAAAGTTACTATGCTGAAGTTTTCTGTCCGGAGGAGTTTCTTTAACATTTATAGAAGGAGTCTCCAGTGTCAGTGCTTCAAAGCAGTAGCAGAGGGGAAAACATTCAACTTTAGTTTTTTTGACACAAAGCTTTCCGGTCTTGAGAACAGAGGAATTTAGGGTTTCTGGATTCTCAGTAACATGACAAGCTCAGGATGTTTGTTGTGGCTGGTTGAGGTAACTGCTGTTCTACCTGCCATAAATATAAGTGATAACAGAAAAATGACTTGTTCTGTAGACATTCCACAATATTATAAACAGAGAAAATGTTTAAATATGAAATAGCATGCCTTCAAGCTGTTTTTCCTTACTTAACTGCTATCATCTTATCACTTACTCTATACAGGGTCACAGGGGGTCTGGAGCCTATCCCAGTAGATTTAGGGCACAAGACGGGAAACACCCTGGATGGGGTGCCAATCCAACAGAGGGACATACATATATACAGTACACACACTCACACGCACATTCAAACCAAAGCCAACTAGCCTAATCTGCATGTTATTGGACTGTGGAAGGAAACCGGAGTACCCAGAGGAGGAACTGTCCCCACCAAGATCGGAGAGACAATGCAAACTCCATAAACACAGACCTGAGGACACTGGCAGTGCAAAGCCACAGTGCTAACCACTATGCCACCGTGCTGCCAGCTATTATCTTATATTGGACAAAATCATACCTATTTATTAAACAGTGGATTTTTTTTCAGTTATACTATTGCTCCTTATGCATTCCAATGCTTTAGTCTCAAATGATATTTCATATGTCAAATTAAGTGAATACCCATAGTTTACCTTGATGTTTTTAGAGCATTGCATTCCATTGCTTTAGTCTCAAATGACATTTTATGAAATAAAGTAAATACCCATAGTTTACCATGATGTTTTTAGAGAAAAGGGAATAGGATATAGTACTGTATACATTATGGATTATTGTCCCTGAAGCTTTTAGTCCATAGCAACTTTTTTCTTTCTTTTTTTTAATTCAATTTCATATTATTTTACTTAAATTACAGTAAAATGATAGACTCTTGATTGAGAAATAAGATTTGGCAAAAATGGTGTGTGTTTTAGAGCTTATGCTATGTTGATGGATTGGATCTGACTACTGGTCAAGACAAAATCCATTTCCTGAGATAAGGCTGTTTGTGATGGAATGATATAAAGTACAAAAGTTGGCTAATTTCAGAAGTATAATCATTTGGACCGATATGAGATGAGACAGTACGACAAAATAGGATTGGAAATCTCATTAAGTGGAGTTTCATATCCTGCTGGCCCGGACTGTGAGCTCTCGCGTAGCACCACGGCAGTTCAAAGGCAGCCGTGCTGCAAATTGCTTTTCTCATACACATTCCTCAAACTTTATTCGTTTTTGCCTGAGAAGGCAATCGAGCAGGGTGGGTGGATGAATGAAATATACATCTAAGGCAGCTGGAATGAAGGGGGGAGGAAGAGAGAGGGGGGAATTTGGCAGCTATAGCAAGCTTTGGTCACTCAGACTGCTGTCAGTGGTGAAGGCAGAAAACCATTTGTTCCTTATGCATCCATCTCAGTCAGACCCTCCATTGCACCAAGAGATTTTACATGCTTTTTTTTTTTTTTTTTTGTCTCAGTTGGGCCTGATGCTTAAACTTTAATTTCAAATTGACTTAATTCAAATTTATAACATCACATACATTGAATTAGATGAATTATTAGATGGATAGAAAACCTGCTGGCCAAGATGGACATCAGATCAATCAGCACTCATATAACAACACCAGACACTTCTACAATTAGGGTCAATCCAACAACCAACTTGTATACTGGCAAACAGACAAACCCAACCAAACCAAAGATGGCCAGCTCTCCCATCCATCATGCTTTCCAATATCTGGATAAAATACTGTACTACATCCAAATACTGTTGGACTACACAGCATGACTTCACCGACTGCTGTATCTTTGTTCACAAAACACAGAGCACACACCCCGATAGTCTGTTTATTTTTGCTGGAGAATTCAACCATGCAAATCTCAAGTCAGTTCTCCCTAACAGTTCTCAGTTCTCCCATCAGCACATGAACTTAGCAACAAGAGGTGGAACCTGCTGGATCATGTTTAGACAAATTTTCCAGCACATGCCAGGGAGAGCCCCGTCCCCACCTTGTCTTTTCAGACCACATCTCTGCTAATCCCTTGGAGCTTCAGATGCTCCAAATTGGTTCTGAGGCAGGTGAATACCTGGGCAGCAGAAGCCATCTTTGAACTTCTGTACTGTTTAGGGCAGACTGATTGGAAAAATATTCAGGCTGCAAACAATGGTGACTCCACCAACTTGGAGAATACATGAGGATACATAAGCAAATGTGCACAGATGATGCAACTGTCTCCATGACCATCACTACATTCTGCTGTGGATGACTGCAATGGTACAGTAATTAGGATGCTGAAGACCTGAGACTCTGCCTTCAGAGCATTCACAAGGTGGCCCTAAGTACAATGAGCATCGAACTGACCCAGGCCAACTGAGAAAGCATGAACACTAGGACTTTGAGGATTCTCCCACTCCCAGGACAGCAGCAACAGGTAGTTATTGCTGCTGTCCTAGTTATTGCTACCTGCCTGTAGCAGTAAACATTTTCTATGCTCAGTTCAAGGCACAGAATGATGTGGCAGAATTAAAGAGGCTTGTCATGAGGCAAACCCAGACCCTGCGCCCCCTGACTGGGCCTCCTCTGCAGTTTATGCACCACCCCAACCACTCAATAAATGAAACCATCACCATTACCCCACCCTGACATTCACCCACCTGTACAAAAATTACACATCAACATTGTTTCATTTCAACATTCAACAGAATTTGAAGATTTCAGTCAGTCATGATTGGAAGCAGCATCTCCAGCACCATCACAATGAGCACTGAAGCACTCAGGGCTCCAAATTAAGTCCAGTGCTATTTAAAACCCAAATCACATCATCAAGGTCGCAGATGACTTCACCATGTCACCATGGACAAAGAGGAGATGCAGGGTCCAACAGAGTGATAGAGATCCAACAATCTGTCTCTGAAAATGGACAAAACTAAAGAAATAGTGGAGAGCGTAGAACAACAAATCTTCAGTGAACAACAATGGCTCCACAGTGGAGATCATTAAGAGCAAGAGAACTCCTTATGTGGTCACCTGATGGAAAAACTCAACTGATCTCTGTACACCAGCTCCATAACAAAGAAAGGCCAGAATCATCTCTTTTTTACAAAAGCTGAAAAAGGCTTTTGTCCCATCTCCCTTTCTCATCACATTATTTTTGTTTATTGTTTTATTTTATTATGTACTGTATTAACGGTATATGGTTAAAATGACAAATAAAGCCACTTGACTTGACTGGACTTGACCCATGGAATAATGTAGGATTTGGGCACTACATTAAATACTAAAATACAAAAATACTAAGGGTCAAACCAAGATTAATACCTACAGTAAGCGACGGTCAGTACCTACAGACAGTCTTGCACTGCTGTGTATTTTCACTTCATGTATCCCTGCATAATGTGTTGCTATATTGTTTTGTGTTGCATCATGGAACAACTGGAAACAAGAGAAAAAACCCATGTTTTAAAAATACAGGAATCTGGTGTGCTCCATACTTAGGGGATACGCCGGGACTGCAAACCCAAAAACCTTTTTGGACCTGCCAGGAAATAGACAATACTAGAGGGTACCTAACAATTGGGGCATTCAGTCATTACGAAAAAATAGTGGATCACCCTGGGCTAAAAACAAATACACATCAAGGAATACCTCAGAGTATAGTATGTTGCTGGAAGATTTTAAGGAATAAACCATGTCTATAAACTATAATAATCTTAGGGATTACCCTAGGGCAATTGAGGAAGCATGCAGTTGTATAGAATGTCATTGTACCCCTATGGAATTACACTTTCCCTTAATTGGGACAAAAAATCCCAAACCTGTTCCAGGATAACAATGCCACTGTGTACAAAGTGAGCTCAGTGAAGACATGGTTTGCCAAGGTTGGAGTATAAGAACTTGAATGGATGACATTGGGTAAATCTACACAGCCATAGTCCAAAAAATGGTGGAAAACATTCTCCGTGCATTCCCAGTACAGGACATCAAAGTGGAATTAAATTTGGAACAGGATTTTCAACAAGCACATGTGTGTGATGGTAAGGTGTCCCAAACATTTAGACATAAAATATGCATGTACACCTTAGAAAGTCACCAATTAATCCAGCATTGTACTCTGAACATGACGTTTGAGGAGGTTAGGAGCGTATGGAGATACAAATCAACATGGCAGCACAAACAAAACTCTTGCAGCTCTACAAGGTAATTAACAATACCTTAAGTCAACAATCTCCTTCAGTTTTCTGTACTAAACACCTACCCCACAGCCTCTGAGAAATACTTTAACAGTTATTTAATTCTATACAGTATGTTCCACTCAAATAGACTTTGCTAGAAAGATTTGATGGATTTAGATTTCTTGGAGCTTACAGTAAACATAAAAAGCCCTCAGGCAAAGATAACTAGAATAAATAACACAAAGACAACAATGAAAAAAAAAAATCTTTCAAATAATTATATTATAATACCATGTGTGGTTGCAGGACTGTGAATTGATAGTGGTGTGGTGTGGACTCTGATAGTGTGCTAAACTGTGTCAATGCTCTACTATGTTTAACTTCTCCAGTCTTTTAATAGCACTAAGGCACAGCCACAGAAATGGGCCAACCTAACATCTGCCTAATTAAATCAGAGACCTATTTCTGACATGTGTTACAAATGTGTATGCTATTTAACATCCTCTTGGCGTCATCATTAACACTAGCGTAGAAAGAAGGACTGTTTTCTGTGCTGGGGGAATTCCCTGTTTTTCTCAATTGCAGATTTTATTTTCAGGTTTTTCAAATACATTCTAATTTTTTGTGGAATTTTCTACATTATGAAAACATTGCATTATAAAAAATTTAAAAAAAGACCTCAGTTCAGGTCAAATCAAGGAGATGCTGTATTACAGCATTAGAGCCCCTTCACACATACGTACACATACATTAGAGCATCTTGACTCTTGGTCAGTCGTAATGGAGCCCTGGTACTGTATGTCCCCCCTCGGTGCAGTTGTTTAGGCAGCTGTGAACACAGAAATTCCATTCAAGTGCAGGCCAAAACAACCAATCTGAGAGTGTCTGAGTGAGGTGGCCTCAGTCTACTGCAGTGAGAAACCAATTCAACTCTGAATTGACCTGACCGCAGGAACTGAAGTAAACACACCGTGTGTTATCTGTTGCCGCAACTTTTGTGTAGGTATGAAATGCTAACCATGTCCTGAAATAATCTGTGTGCTGCGGGAATGTTACTTGTTTGGTATATTGGAACCAACAAGAAAATGATAAAATAAATGCTGATTTTGATTCAATATATTTTTAATATTTTTAATATTTTTAAAAATACGTTAAATAATCGTAAGTATCCATCGTTGACGGGTAAAGAGTTTGTAGAAATAGTTAAAAATAGTTAATTTAAACATAATCTGATCAGCTTTAATGTAATCAGTGATATTATTATTATAGCCCACATACAGTATGTCTACCTGTCTCTCTGTACAGCAGAACTCAATAGAATAGAATACAAAGAAATAAGATTTTGTAAGGTTGAGTATCTTACACCTTAGAAGTTGTACTTCTTTTGCCATCAGTCAAATACACTCCCTGTTTGGTAATATATACACACAAAACCTCTCTTTAAAAATGTCTTTATTTATACAGATTTAGTGCCAGCTCGTAGTCTTTTTTGTTGAGTTTCAATTTCTATTACTGTATTTCTGATCAGTGAAATAAAAAAAATACATTTATTTTTTCTACACTTCCACACTTTGGATTTGTTAAACTTTTTTCATAATTATATGGGATGTGAAATCAAACCAAGTGGAACAGCAGACATACCAAAAGTATACATTTCACACTGATTCATATTCAGCAAGCAGACTAATATACTGTACTGTATGTGGAAAACTGACCACTTGGCTCACAAGACATGAAACTGAGTCACATATTTTCTGATGTTCACTTCAAGATTAAGATTCACTTAGGGTTCACGTGTACCTTACAGAACAGTGAAATGTTCTGCAAAACCTAGTTAGGAAGCTAGGGTCAGAGCTCAGGGTCAGACAGGATACAGCACCCCTGGAGCAGATAGGGTCAAGCGCATTGTTCAGGGGCTCAACAGTGGCAGCTTGGGCTTGAACCACCAACCTTCCAATCAGTAACTCAGAACCTTGACGGTTTGATTTGTGACTTGTGATGTTAATTTATGTTCAGTGACTTGTGAGTTCACTTTGACTTTGACTAGGAAAAAAAAATTTAAGATTAATATTTAAAATTATACATTTAAAAGTGTCCAGTCAATCACCTATTTTTCTTCTTAACAAACAGTTATTTTTATTTGTTTTAGCAAATCAGGGTCGATCTTTATTTTCATGGTCAATGTTCAACCAGTCAGACAGCAAACAAAACTAAAAGACCACTTCTTCCCTGATGACTAGACCAGAAATAATAGATTTCACTTACAAAAATCATGTTGTTTGCAACAATTAAAGAGCTGGGAACTGTAGAACATATGCTTCAAGAATAATGGATGCAAAAGCAACATCTTTCAAAGTTGCACAAAGAAATTTACCAAGGAAAACCAAGTTGAAATGAGAAAGATGAATACACATGGGAAAAATGGTCTACAACTCCAATCTCCTTCCATTAAATCATAAAGTTTGTCTAGAAAGTCATATTTTAATAAAGCGTGTGGAATGATCTGTGTAAATGCGTAGCATGCAATTACTTTTTCTGACTGAAAAAATACAAGTTAAGGAATTTTATTCTATAAACGAATATCCATATGTCTACAAGCTCTCCAAAATGAGTCTGCTAATAATGTTTCAGCTGAAATACAACTGAGATCATGCATTCTGAAATCGTGGATTTTCTTCACTCCTTTTCCAAATGCGCAGTTTCAGTGTCTATAGCTTGAATTCCCCCTGAACACCCCTTTAATGAAGTGCATTCTTCTAGCCAATCAGTACACAGCGATGGTAAAAGTCCATGTCTGGGGCATTATCAAGCATTTCCCAGTTATTTTCTGTTTTTTTCCATCCACAATTCTGACAAACAAAATAAGGACTCAGTCACTCAATTAACGTCTATATCATTTTATACTTTATACAGAGTTTCAAGGGATCTGGAGTTCATCCCAGGAGACTTAGGGCACGAGGTGTGGTGCCAATCCATTGCAGGGCACACACACACATACACATTCATACACTACAGGAAAATTTTGGAATACCAATTAGCATAATCTGCATGTCTTTGGACTGTGGGAGGAAATCAGAGTACCAGGAGGAAACCCACCAAAGTAATGGGAGAACATACAAACTCCATAAATACAGATCCCTATAGGGAATCGGAAATGGACCCAGGAAGTGCAAGGCGACAGTGGTAACCACTACGCCACCCAAAATAAGTACATGAAATAAAATATATGTAAGAGTGTTAATTCAAAATGACAGACTCAGTCTTTAGTAATCTAAAAGATAAAACACTACTGAAAGATAAAGAAGGCTAGGTGAAGCTTTAGTGGTTAGTAGCAAGGCACTAACCGGTAACATCTAACCATTAAGGAGAGCTGGGCTGAGCTGAGGACTGAGCCAGGGGCGGATCTTATGGTATATGATCACAATAGGGGGAAAACCTGATTTGCTTGAAGAACATTGGAAAAAGGAACAACAGCAATAAAAGGTTTTTATTTTTTTGCTTTTTCATGTTAGTGTGTGTGTGTGTGTGTGTGTTATTGTAGACTAGAAACTTATCTCAATGTCTAAAAATGATGAAAAGGAAATTTTGCTTCATAGGTGACCTTTAAAGTACCTTTAAATAGAAACATTTTCAGTCTCATATGTGTAGTGTGTAGTGATATCTAGAGATATCTGTAGAATGAAGTTTCGGAGACAGAATAATCAGAGTTTTAGTTTTATCCTCTCTTATTTTTATAAGTATAAAGGAAAGCAGCGGATGGACAGCAGAGGCCAGCGGGGTAGGACGGTGAGTTTCTAACTGCACCATCTGTCTACACAAGACGTGCAAACAAACATGACTGCTTGTTAGCTGGAAAACAGTTAGACCAACACAGTAACTGACCGACAGTAACCTTAATCTCACTCACACATACAGTACATACTGTCCACATACTGAACGTACATGTTTGCAAAACTACAAATATTTCCTATTCCACACTACTGTAGCAATAACACTAAAAATGCTTCATCCAGTCTGTCTTGGTCTCTCTGGTGTTATCTAATGTCTAAAGCTTGAAGGGAAAAAAATCCTTTCCCCCCCAAGAGATGTCAGAGCACATTCATTCAGAAACCTCACCCATCAAGCAGAAAATGACTCAGAGCCTGATTTCTTACATGAGGCAGTATTGCGAACCTGGAGGTCCTCTAGAACTTTCTCTGGTCGTGTCTTTTGTAGGTCTGTGCCACAACAGCGTGCATTAATGAGCGCTGGTGTTGGTTTGGACCGCTTCCTCTCTGCTCAAGGTGACACAAATTGAGTGTGTCCATGGTGACGGGATGCACTACGAGGTTCTGGATGCTGTCTGGGTCTGGCAGCGTGATGACAAGAGCCTTCATTTTCCCGCGGGCTATGTGTTAGTAATACAGCAAGATCGACGCAACACACTGGAAATTTCACTCAGAGAAAAGGAAAAAAAAAGCTTGTCTTTTATAAATGTCTAATAAATGCTTCCTGGCCAGGTTTTTTGATTGAATTGTGGATTGTGTTTCAGAACAGCGAGCACAAATATGACATATGTAACGTTACTGGAGCTAAATCTGTATCGTGTTTAATCAAATCCGCCAGTCAGGTGTCAGATGGAAGATCTGAAACAGTTTATTACTAAAGAAGCTTTGTTTTATGTTTCTAGCAGAAACGGCATGATCATGATGACGTACTAAACTCTGGAACTCAAAATAAAATTCGATTCAGGTTGGAATGAATGGAATGTTTATACCAAGTGATCCATCAATCAGGTGGTGCCAGTAGGAAGTACAGCCAGCTTTGAAATTTGCTTCTGTGACTGCTTCATGCTTTATTCCACTATTCTGTTTGTTTTTGGATATAATTAATCAGAATATAATTTTTTTGATAAATCAGACAATATTGAGTAATCTGATGTTATTGAAAGTTCATAATTACCACCTTCTGACCGAGTAGAAGCAAGACTTCAACTCCACTATGGTATAATTTACAGTATGTCTCAAAAAAAGATGTACTGAAACAAAATCATCATTCTATATTCTATATATAGACTCATTCTATATAAAGTAAAATATTTCAAGCCATTTTCCCCCTTCTTATTTTGAGGATAGCGGTTTACAATTTATGAAAATCAAAAATCTAGTATGTCAAAATATTAGAACATTTCAGTCAAAATAAGGATTTACAATGCATAAATCATGAAAAATGATGTTACTGTATTCACACAACACACATTAATCCTGCGGTAGCATGAACTACTGCGTCAATGTGACATGGCATGAAGGCAAACAGCCTGTGGCACTGCGGAGGTGATACTGTACTGAATACCAGGTTGCTTTGATAGCAGCTTTTGATTAGTAGCTCACCCATGTTGTTGGGTCTGATGTTTCTCACTGACCATGGAACCTTCACACTGGACAAGAAACTTGGATTCTGTGACTCTCCACTCTTCCTTGAGACTGTGAAAGCTTGGTTTAGGGTTTGGGTTAGGCATTTCCAAACTTTCCCCTATAAAGAGAACTTTGGACCACTGAGCAGGAGGAAGTTCTTTTTCTCTTTAGCTCAGATTCTGATGTTGTCTCTGGTTCAGGTGTGGCCTGATACTAGGAATGCAGCAGTTGTAGCTTGTTTCCTGTCCATGGTGGCTCTTGATGCACTGACTCAGACAGCACTCCACTCCATGTGAAGCTCCCCAAGGTTTTCAATTTGAAAACCGCTTCTAAAATACCTTTTCCTTCAGATTTTTCCCTTTCATTCAAGTTTTCAGGAAATGCAACCACAGGGGGGCGCAATCCAGTGTCTTCTTGTGCCAGTCCCAAGTCTGGATAAATGCAGAGGGTTGTGT
>JAQMYG010000033.1:32823399-32841383 GCA_030014215.1 Clariallabes teugelsi
ACAATGTAGAAAGAAATAAAAATCAGGAACCATCATGGAGTTAGAAAGTGACCCCAAACTTTTGAACGGTAGTGTATGCATTTTAAGATTTCATTAAATTACCTTTGGCATTGATGCCACCGCACAATGTGGTGACCAGTTCGTGTGTGAAAATGATTCCTCATGCTCCCAGAAACACTCTTTCACAAGCTGAGTCCAGGAATATGCCCACCAGGTGGCCACCAGGTAAAATAAACTCCATAGATGTGATAACCAGGTCATTCAGTACATTCAGGTCGTCAGCTAACTTCATTTTATTGCCACATAACGTTGCTGAGCCTAGACCTGACCACCTGAAGCAACCCCAGATCCAGAGGCTTGTAAAGTGAATGATGGGTTCATCGCTTCATGTGCTTTCCTTCTTACCCTGAGACACCCATCGCTCTGGAGATTCAAATTGGATGCGCAGACTGTCAGCACCACATGACCTTTTTCCATCGTTCCAAAGTCTAATCTTTATGCTCCCTAGCAAAGTGAAGCCTTTTTTTTCTGATTAGTCTCACTTACACATTTTTTTGCTGGCAGTTCAGCATTATCCTATCAGGATTTGATCATTTGAGAATCTGTGATAATTTTTAACCAGTTCCAGTAATTTCAAATCTCATTAGATGTTTTCTTTACTTGATGCAGGACACTTATTTGACCCTGAAATGATTTTTTATTTAGCTGTGCAGTGCAAATTTCAATTATATATCTTATGAGATAAGGTAGAAGATGATAAAAGTGATCTTTTGAGGAAAAAAACATGAAAAATGCCAAAATCTTTATATATAGTCAGGTCCATAAATTTTTGAACAAAGATACATCTTTTTTTTGGCATTTTGGCTTCCGTACACCACCACACTGAATATTAAATGAAACACTTAAGATGTGAGCGAAGTCAGGATTTTCAGCTTTAATTCAAAGGGGTTTGACAAAAGTGTGGCATAAATCATTCAGGAATTACAACCATTTTTTTTATACACACATATTTTGAGGGGCTCATAAATAATGGAACAAATGGCTTACATAGCCTGGTCTTTTGTATTCTTCAAAATCTTAATATATAGACAAATTCATTTACGTTCTCTAATACCATTAAAATAAATCAAATATAGGATTAATAAAAAAAAAATTATATATTTATATTTATTTATATATATTTTTTAATGATCTTCCAATAGAACAAACATTTTCATGGTTTTTCTTGTTTCACTTTTAACTATTTAGTTCTTTAATTTTTAACATTAGTGATTTTTTTTCTCTATGAGCTGATTTATGAGCTGATTTTTAAATGCTACATAACATTATTATTATTATAATTATTATTATTATTATTATTATAACACCACATTTCTCACCCCTACTTTCCAAATCTACCCAAACTACACTGAGCATCAGTTTGCAAAAAAAAAAAAAAACCTGACCAGACCTCCCATAAATTTTTTTGTGTTTTCAATTTAAAGTCCGTGTCACTTCGAATTTCTATACAAATGTATCAAACCTGCAGCTTTGCGCTCATATTAAAAGGATATCTGCCATTTTTCTATTTATTACCTCATATACATCCAAATAGTCACCAGTTTCCCTGGAGACAGAGCTTCATCTTTCCTCTGTATGGTTTCAGTGCTGCTTTTTAATCTCGAACATGTCGATTTAATCTAGAATTATAACTTTACTGCATGCCAGAGCACGGTTTGTTTTTCATTTGAATCTTGGCTCCTCTCAGTGATTCTTCTGCATGCCCTCTGAAGGATTTTATTTTTTTTCATTAAAGTCAGCCTCCACTGGCTGATTTGGCTGGCATCTGTGCTTGTGTTTGTGTAAAGCTGTTTTGTGGCATCATCCAAGTATGTACAGCGGTATCCAAATAATTCCTCAGAATCAAAATCAGCCTGACTTTCCTTGGCCATGTAAGATTTCACTGAGAAGGAATTTGGCAATCAGCAGATTGTGTACATAAAATCATCAGATCTATATAAAAAATAAAAACTTTATATGCAAACCATTATGCAGATATAGGTCAAGAGCTTCAGGTAATCCTCTCTTCAAACATCAGGATAAGGGTTAAAGTGACACTGACCTTGGGATGATTGGTTGAGTATTTAAGAAACTTCTGCTCTTGTCGTTCTTTTAGAGTTTAGACAAAATAATATTTAAAACACTCTACATCCACATGTTGTGCGTTCTGAGATTCCTTTCGGCTCATGCAGTTGTAACGAATAGTTATTCACGCTACAGTAACTGTTCTTCCTATCAGCAAGAACCAAATAGTCCATTTTCATGACCACTCTCATCAACAATGCATTTGATTTACATGATTCTGTGGAATCTGACCATCACATCTATATCTATACTGTACATGTGGTCCTTCTTCAAACCATTGACACAGAGTTGGAAGGGCACTCGCTCCAGAATGACAACACCCCAGTGCACAAGCTCCATGAAGACATGGTGAGTGCAAGAACTTGAGTGTCCTGCACAGAACTCAACCCTGACTGAACTCAACCCCACTGAACACCTTAAGGATGAACTGGAACTGGATCTGCCTCACACAACATTTGTGTGTATTACTTTTTATACAGGGGCAGATAGGTTTGGTTAAAAAAAAAAAAAAATCTTAATAAATAAAATCATTATTTAAAAACTGCATTTTGTATTTATTCGGGTTCTCTTTGTGTAAGCAGCATAGGTCAAAGATGATATTATTGTATTATGATATTATATTATATTTTGATATATAGTTGATGATCTCAGTCATTTAAGTGTGACAAATATGCAAAAAAAACATACTTTTTCATACTAATGCATGTAATAATGGTTAGAGGAAAGTACAAGCACACACTATTTGAAGAAAAATTTACAAAGTATTCAATCATGATAATCCATCATTTCACTCTTTAGGGTCACATTAATCAAAGTAATGTTTGAAGAATTCAAATACTGAGAGTATATATAGGAATATAGAGTGAATTAGAGTATATGGGTGTCTGTTGAAATGATAATGATAATAATACAGCACTGTAGCTTACCAACATGTATATTTTATTTTATTGTAATCGTCTTTGCAGCTGTTCTGTCAAAAGTCAAATGCAAGTTGAAAGACATTTCTTGCATTAAAGTCTCTGATAATGTCCATGAAGTCCAGTCTTAGGATCAGTTTTCTCTCAGTGGTGTAAGTAGATGGCACATTTCTTGAGCATTTCCTGGCTCATTGTCTGGACTTCCAGGGTCAGGGGTAATTCAGGGGTTAAGGCATTGGACTATTGATCGGAAGGTCCGCGATTCAAACCCCAGCACCATCGAGTTACCATTGTTGGGCCCTTGAGCATGGCCCTCAACTGCTCAGATGTATAATGAGCTAAAAATGTATCAATATGTATCAGTCAGTATACAGTAGGCTATATATGTATTAGATATACAGTATAATGTGATCAAATGTCTCTCTAGGTGTCTGCCAAATGCAGTAAATGTACATTGTGGAGTGTGTATAGTTTTTAATACAGTTGCAAATGTAAATGCACCGATCACCGATTATGGGCACCCTAGGCTCATCTACTCCAAAAGCTGGTCTGGTCCGATCCCACAGAAAAAGCCAATGCAGCATAAATTGCTGACTGGTGTGTGTTGAATAAAAACATTTCTGAACTCTTTTGTTAGTTTAAGATATATAATCATGTCTTAATCATATCTAAGATATATAATCATTCTTAGATGTAACAGAATAGAAAGAAATGTGACTCAGTAATCTCTGAGAATTACTCATATTATATCTTTATTTATTAAGGAGATGGTTTTCTAAAGAGATTCAAACTTACAACCTTCCCAACTTACTAGTCTACTACTGTAAGTAATATGTCCTTATTATGGATCTGTCTGATGCTGTGACCTGACTAAATGAAACCTTTCCAACATTTCTGTACATTTCTACAGATTGAGACGAGTCGACCCACACTGTGGGATTATGTAACGTCCCTGTTCGTTCACTGTTGCCAGATTGTGCATTTCTAACAAACCCCGTGAAATCTGATCTCCTTGGGTTGTGCGCTGCGCGTTCAGGTGGTCGTTCTGCGCATGCGCAGTTGTGAGCGTCAGTACCATCAGGACCAGAGCATCAGCCAGTGCGACGGAAATCATCCTGCGTGTTTTATTCAGGAGAGATATTATTACTGCTACTAACTAATAACTATACCAATAACGATATAGGATGATGTTTGCGTGAACATTGTGCGGAACTGATCGGGTTCTCCAGCTGAATGTCAGATTTGCGCACTGACCAAAAGTAGAGCTCGGGATCATTGCGTAATCATTTCCAGCTCATCGGAGAGCTCGTTGTTGTCTTGTTTATTTCCTAATCTCTTCCAGTCGCAGGGGATCAAAACGGGGGCATCAGGCGCGCGGCCGCCCGGTGGGATGCGCCTCGGCCTCGGTGTGCTGTCCTATCCGCTCCCCGTGCTGATGGCTGCGCTGTACCGGGGCCCGCACGCCGCCTCTCCGCGCGCCCACCTCGCGCTCAAGGATGTCCGCGAGGTGCAGGAGGAGACCACGCTGGATGAGAAGCTCTTCCTGTTGGCCTGCGAGAAAGGTCAGCATCTCACTCTGTCTCTATAACACACACACACACACACACACACACACACAAGTTTGTTGTCTTACTATTTATGTAAAGACCTTCTGTTTAGAGCTTTAACTATACAGAGTCTAACCTTTAAAGAAACATTGTTGCAGGTTTTATAGAAACATTGTTGCAGATGTTAAAGAAACTGTTGCAGGTGTCAAAGAAACATTGTTGTAACATTATCGTAGATGTTAAAGAAATATTGTTGCAGATGTTAAAGGGAACTGTTGCAGGTGTTGAAGAAACATTGTTGCCGATGTTAAAGAAGCATTGTTTGAACATGTTAAAGAAACATTGCAGATGTGAAAGAAACATTGTGGCAATTTTTTCAGGCGTTAAAGAAATATTGTTGTGGGTGTTAAAGCAACTGTTGCAGGCGCTAAAGAAACATTGTTGCAGGCGCTAAAGAAACATTGTTGCAAATGTTAAAGAAACATTGTTGCAGATCTTAAAGAAACATAGTTGCAGGTGTATTTGTTGTTTGAAACAAAAAAATGCTATGGGGCCAATCCATCAAATGTCCCAACAAGGACAGATTTTTAGTTGGTCCCCATAAGGACAGTTACTTTTGTAACTGTACAACCTACACTAAAATCACATTAAGATATAAACACACACATACTCCAGTTTTTTATTTTTTCTTGGGGGGGTGGCGGCGGGACCAGTTAAATGTCTTCAGAGATAGGAATCTCTGGCAGTTTTAAGATTGTATTGTTTTTTTTTTATTTGTTTTTTTTATGAGTACTTTTCATTTGACTATTAATGCAGTCAGGTACCCAAATCTTACTCTCAGTGATCAAAACAAAGCATTTTCGCATTTTTGTTTCTTAGTTTAGAAATTATTTTGTAAGATTATTTGTTTCGAAAAAAATTGTAGTGATTTAAAATAATGATAATTGCGGGGACCGGCTACATGTCACAATAAACTCAAAACTCAAAAGAAGTTCCTATCGTGATGGGGATGTTTGGTTGCACACAAAAACCCTGTGAAAATATAACTCTACCCCCCCATCCACCCCCACCCCCCAAACACACACACACACATGCGTGCTCTAATCCCATAGCAGTCTCGAGTGTCTAATTGGTCAGCGTTGTGCTTACGTATCCATCTCACATAATTGGTTTTGTCTTGACAGCTAACATCAATAATTTAAAGCAGGAATGGGAAGCGCAAGACATTTTCCTCATTGCACAATAAAGGAATAAAATGTCCAAAATGTTGTTGTTGTTGTTGTTGTTCTTTTTTGGTAATCTTCCTCTTTACGTTCACATTCTTACACCCAGTTTTGAAACCATTTTAAATGCAATTGTGGGATAAATGGGAACAAAAAAATGTGGCTACACCATGTTTCAGCCGGTAATGCCGTGAAATGGATGTTGTTGAGTACGCAGCTTTATTATTTTTTTATTTTTTTTTTTTTCTTATGGTGCAGTCCTGGGATTGTCATTATTGTTTAGTGCCTATGAACAGCGGTTCTTAGATGCAAATAAAGTGTTAATGTTATGTTCTGCAGAAGAAAACCACATCAGAATCACTAGGAAGGTGCAGGCCAGTGCCTGGTGGCCTTTTTTCCTAAAGATGTAAGGCTTCCAGGCGAATTACACTGTATATCTAGAATGAGTTACACAATCAATCAGGTTTTACATAAATAAATAAATAAATATATAAATGAAACCAGATTCTGTAGATCATCAAAACCTTATTTAAAAACAAAGGTTACCTAGACCTCCATGTCTTTTCATCAGAACAGGCACCCACTGCGATTGTGCTTTTAAATCGATGTTACATTGTGCAGATGAAAGTCAAATGTCTTCCTTACCATATAAAGGAAAGCTAAATCTGGCTCAGTGAAGAATAACTCTCTGTTAACTGCCTGTGTGTTTATTCTAACCCGGGCTCTGGACTCTCGCATGTCATTTTTATGACTTCTTCCAGTATAAACTTGATGCGTTTGTTTACATGACTCATTGAGAAATTAATAGTTCAATCAGAGAAATGTGTGTGTGTGTGTTATGAAGGTGATTACTACATGGTGAAGAAGCTGCTGGAGGAAAAACGCAATGGCGAGCTGAATATCAACTGCGTGGACGTGTTGGGGAAGGATGCCGTCACTATCGCCATCGAGAACGAGAACCTAGAGATCCTGCAGCTTCTCCTGGACCACGGCTGCCAGGTAAAGTCTTCTTATTTCACATAATGGTGGTATATTTTGTGAAATTACTGCACCTAAGGCAAGATATAGTTGAAGGTGAAATCCTGGGTTGTTTTTTGAACCCAACAAAAGGAACATGTCACACCCGATTTTAGGATTTTGCTGCAAAGCTGTTGTTAATTCTGAGATGTCTGAGACTGAGATGTCTGCAGTAGTTGTGGATTAGTTTTAACCCAATCTTCTTGTCAAACCATCTTCAGTTCTCTAACGTCCCTCTGATGGACTCGCAAGTTCCAGAAATTATCAACAGGTAATATTTGGGCCAGAATATAGACTAGGCCATGCAAGTCCTGTGTGTTGAGGTATTGTGGCTGTATTTTTGGAAGTGTTCAGTTTCTTGGTTGATGAGTTTAAATTATTTTTCTTATACTGTATGTTCTGCACCATCACTTCCAACATCATTTCCCTTGATGATGTGTAATCCACCACTACCTTTCCCAGAGAAGCAGCATATCATGATTGTCCCACCACTGTGATTTAGTCTGGGTATTGATCTTTTGCACCTGAAGTCATGACATCTTTCCACCATGCTCGCGGCCACTTGTGACGGCAAACGGCACGTTATGTACCGGATGCTAGAATCCAAAACTTGCATTCAAAACCAGCAATGACAGCATTTTCAGCAAGAAAACACATCTGATAATGTTACATCATCTTAAACAATTCTTTGTGTCCTTAGTAATTGTTTTTAAGTCATTCTGAATCGCCTCTGCACCGTCCGTGTTGTTCTGTTCTTGGCTAGCGTGAGCTACACGGCTAACTAGCTTCTAACACAACACTGAATAGCAAATCCTGCTCTAACCCCTGATCGAGGGCACTACTTGGTGTGTGGAACAAGGGATTGTACACCCTACATTGTGCACTAGCTTTGCATTTAACGCTATTTGGGATTCGACTCCAAGACAATTAGTAAACTAGTAATTAGCAAGCTTGTAATGTCAGTATTAGTGAGCGTTACCTAAACATCATTTTACGAAGCGTAAAGTACAGCGTATTCCATAGTATCGTCTCATTTGCAACATAAGCACTGAATGAGCTAACGCTAACACTAGCAAACACCAACAAATCCAGGAGGAATCACATACGTGTACACCGCGTGAAGTAATCACATGATGCAAACAAATCAAACTTCTGCACATCCTTATTACAGTCTTAATCCATTTTCACATGCTTGTTTCTCTTTTGAATAAGTTGCAAAATCCAGCGCAATATACCCGCTAGTTCATCAGGTCATCTTTTTGTTATATTTTTGACTCCAAAATACACCTCGAACATAATAACAGTGGTACCTCGGCATACGAACGCCCTGCTTTGTGAATTTTCACCTTAAGAAATAATATTTTGCAAGAAATTTGCTTCAGCATACGAAGCATTTTTATCATATTTGCGACCGGCTCATTTGCTCGTACTTCTGGATGTGCAGACATCTGGTTGCGCGTACTTCCGATAGACTATCATTGCGTCACTGAAAAGCCAAATTTTGTGGATTTTTTTGCATTTTGTGCAAGATTTAGTAAAGACACAACACCACGGGTCTCAAGAATGTTATCAAGGACGGTAGCAGGAAGAAAAAGGAGCCGCTTTCAGTTTGTTTTTTAAAGCAAAGAGGTACTAAGAAGAATCATAAATAAAGGTTAAGTGAGGTTTAATGTCACATTTTACTTAATTAGCATGTCTTTTCTAAATGTTTTGATTGTTTTTATATGCAAAAATATGATTATAAAATCATAGATTTGATCATTTAATAAATATTTATACATTTTATAAAATTGGTGATATTGGTAATATTTTTGGGTGGCTAGAACGAATTATCTGCATTTACATTATTTCCTATGGGAAAATGCGATTCACAATACGAAATTTCACTTTGAAAACTCTTCTCTGGAACGGATTTAATATGTACGCAGACGTACCGCTGTATCAAGAAAAAGACATAGTTGACTGATGTCAGTTAATCGTTCTTCTGCTGAACAATTCAATTCAATTCAATTCAATTTTATTTGTATAGCGCTTTTAACAATTTAAATTATCGCAAAGCAGCTTGAAGCAAGTTGAAGTGCACTTTTGTGACACTTTTGTGACTGATGATAGTCACATGACTGCAAAAGGTCAATAAGTATAAGAGTACTAGAAGAACCAAATAAGAAAATAAATAAATAGTAAATAAAGAGCAGAATTTAGATGAGAGAGGGTGTGTGTAATATAGGTGACATGTGATTTGCAGTTGCAGCTTTCTATTTACAGGGATTGGTTTTTATTACAGTTGTGTTTTTTATACTGTATGTGTGATCTTTGGGAAAGAAGCTGTTGGATGATGATCTTCATGGAATCACACTTGTAACCCTTCTTTCTTCACAAATGACTTCAGCTTCTATTTATCTCATTATTATTATTATCTGAACAAAGGATATTGTCCCAAAGAGTTCAGATTTTTCTGATTTTGTTTAGGCGTGCAGCTCTGTACTTCCCTTTTCAGCAGATGGAACGTGTGTACGGTGTTGGACCTGAGATCATTGTGGTGCAGCTTGTTGCCTATTGGTCTCAGTGTTACTTATGTTCCTGCTGCTTTCATGTCATCCTGCAACTCTTTAAAGAGACGCTGGCTTTCCCTCCTTCATCACTCCTTATCATTATGAGAGTGTGTGTTGTAAACCCTTATGTGTCCAGGGATGAAGAGTTGTGGGCCTGTGAACTTTTCACCTACATTTTATTGAGCCAGGGCGATTGACAGGGAAGTTTAAGGTCTTCGCGATGGCTCTGTAACGGTTTTCTATTTGAATGTTGTTTCATAATGTCGTCCCAGAGAACATCTGGAAGCTTGTGTTGAACATTGTGTGAACATTTCAATCAGTGTGAATGTCTTTTATGGTAACATTTGATCAAATGTTCACAAAAAATTTTTTTCCATAGATATATAGATAGAGATAGTACCATCATCTTTTAGCCTTACAGGCCCTATTTAATGGGTGTACTGTATACATTACAACAGTGTAATTTAATAGACAACTGGAGGTTTCTAGAACGTTAAATGTAAAATGGATAAAAATAGATTATTGGGGGAAAAAATCTAACTGGTTATGTCTCACAATTAATGTACTATCACACAATACATTCTGTATGTTCCCGAGCAAATTTTCCAGTTTAGTCTCACTAATAAGTCATTTTCTTAAGACTACACAGCTGTTTAGTCCCAATCCCTTGAGTTCTCTTCGCATTGTGCATGTGGAAATGCTCTTACTCTCACTATTTTTACTCATTTTCCCACCAAAAGTTCACCTTTCAAAATAGTTTATCCGACCACAGATTCCTCAAAGGTGATGATTCACCACTAGGTTTTCCAGGTTTTAAAGGTTTCAGTAATGAATTGGACAGTTCTTAGTTTCAGCAATTTCCATTGTTGTTTTCTTTGCTTCGTAAAGACAATAATTTGACCCTTCTGAAACAGAGTAACATCTTTGCCATGACCACACGACATGTCTTCTTGGTTGTTTAAGAAATGAGAAGCTCCTCAATGCAGTTAAGGTTAAATAACCAGATTAATCACTGCAGTAATTATCTAATGAAAGGCTCTTGATTATTCGCTTAGTTGGCAGTGTATGTATGCATTTGAGGTGGTAAAATGTTGCCGTTCCTCTATAATCCTACAGATGGCGAAGTTTGCTTAGAATCGTAACAGAATCTGAAAAGAAAAAAAAAAACTAAATTAATTTGAGAAATTTATAAAATTGTGCTGCACACAGAATCAGAATGTAAATAGGATCGTAACCAAGCTAGCGTGATAATTGGGTGATTATATCACGTGATCCCTGTTGATTCCCATCACTAATAAAAAAAGTAAACAAACAATCATTATATATTTAATAAAATAGTTGAAATTGTTTAAACCCTCATGACATTTTGCCCGTTGCTTTTGAACATTAGAACGACTTCGATTAGATGAAATGACATCGGAACAACGTCGACTACATGACGATGGGACGAATGTTGAACGAATGTTGTACGTACTGTATGTGCAACATTGTGGTTAAAAAAAAAAAAGGCATTGTCCCAACACTGTCTCAGTGATGGACTCCATTTTACAACTATATTACAACAATCGTCCACTTTTAGGGTTCCTGCTGGGTATTTGATGGATGAAGACAAATATTAACCATTATTTTAAATCAGAAAGAGATACACAAACTTTGGTTGCATACAGTATAAACTATCAGTCAAAAGTATCGACACGCCTTCGAACTCCATGGTCTTTCCTGGCTTTTATTTCTTTCTATACTGTTAAACAATAGTCTCCTTTGAACAGTTGATATTGAGATGTATATCTGCTACTTCTGCTCTGTAAATCTTCATAACGGCTCTAATCTGAGGTGCTGTTTGTTAATTGGTGATTTCTGAGGCTGGTGACTCTAAATGAACTTCTCCTCTGCAGCAGAGGTCAGTTTTGGTCTTGTTCTCCTGTGAAGGTCTTCATGAGAGACAGTTTCATCATGGAGCTTGATGGGTTTTACAAACGCACTCGACACAATACTGTTCCTGCTGACCTTCATGTCTTAAAATAACAACTGACTGTTGTTGGTGTTACTTTATTACATATTGCCGTATGTGTTATTTCATCGTTTTGAAATCTCCAGTATTGTTCTAGCGTTCAGAAAATAAATCCAAATTGTGTCCACACTTTTTACTGGTACTGATACTGATCTCAAGTCAACAGTAAACTTTCCTGCAGGATTGAGATGCAGCGATTCTGCAGGTCAGTCAAGTCAAAATAAGAGAATCAAAAGAAGAACGTCAACGTGTCTGGTTTGTGTTTATGCCGACATTTGCACTCGACAGTATGAAAAGCGGGACTTCCGTGACTCACAGATGGAAACAGTGGGATTCTTTTAGGAGCACTAATGTACTGCTTGTTCAGAGCGCCATATTCACCAGAGTCATAAATTATTTCCATCTCACAGTAAAATCCTGATAGAAAACAGAAAGGCGGTGATCTTTAAGCTCATCTGGTTCTGTTTTTATCTCCTCTTGTGATTTACTTCAGTTCAATTTAGTGTCATTTTATTTGTACGGCATGTTAATTTAGATTCGTCGACGTTGTGGTTAAACATCTGTATAAAAAAAGAGGAATAGTGGTGTTTAACATTTGCACAAGTCACATAAACATTTTGACTAGAAAAATGTCAAAGGCAGGGTACACCCTAGACAAAGTGCAAATCCATTGCAGGGCACACAAACACATACAGTCTTATGCAAAAGTTTAGGCACCCCTTGATAAATAACAGATTTTGGTGATTTTTATTTTTTTTTATTGAAAAGATGTTAACACAGTCTCTCCAGCAAATGGAAAAAATGCACAATATTTTTGATGCATAGTTACTTCTTATGCTATAAATTGGACAAAAATAAAAACATCATTATGGAACTGTGCAAAAGTTTGGGCACCCTAAGAGTTCCAGAGTCTCAGATTCCTTTTACAAGGTTTCAGACCTTAATTAGCTCGTTAGATCTGATGCATGGCAACAGCTGTCGTTAGTAAATGCCAATTTCAAAGCTTTACAAATACTTTGACTCTTCAAACCTTGTGCACACACTTGCGGACACTCAACAACCATGGGTTCCTCTAAGCATCCGTGTAAGACTCTGAAAATGAAAGTTATTGATGCCCACAATGCAGGAGAAGGCTACAAGAAGATAGCGAAGCCTTGTCAGCCTGTAGTTTCCACAGTGAGAAACGTAATTAAGAGAAGGCAGTTCAGGAGAACTGTGGAGGTCAAGATGAGATCTGGAAGACTAAGAAAACTCTCGGAGAAAACTGCTGGTATGCTGGTCAGAAAGAAGTATTTCATAGCATGTTATTGTGTCCGAGGAGGATGGAGAGAACCAGTGACCAGTATCCAGTCTGGATGGTAATAAATTAATTTTTTTAGGAAATTACCCCAAAACCTTACATACATTTAAATCCATCCAATTAGGGTGAATGGAGAGGGCCTGGATTGCACAAACCGACCCTACATTTTTGGTCTGTCATAACAGGAATTAAAACCTCTGAGTAAGATGAGAAAGACATTTGGATTAAATAACGGAGAATAAAACATATGTAAGTAAGTCAGCTTTGAATATTTTTGACACTTAACAACCCCAGCCTGTACTTACCCACTTACCACACTACACATGTACAGTAAGTCCCCTGCATATGAACATTTTTATGAGTTACAACCTTTTGAAGATACAAACATGCATTCACACATGTTTAGTCGCAGAAGTTCGATCACATGTCCGGTGTGCGCAGTAAAAGCGGTGGTGATGAAGCTGGTACTGCTAAGAAGCTCCAAGCAATAACGATGGAGACAAAAGTGAAAATAATTGAGAGAACAGAGCGAGGTGAAAAGATGGCAGACATCACTCGTTCTTTTAACATGAATCGTTCAACCATCGGTACGATTCTACATAACGAGGACAAGATCATGGAACACGTTAGTTTTATACAGTGGTGTTAGTTAGAATGTAAAAATTTTGTAAATACTGTAAATAAGGTAAATGTAGGGAAATATGTATAAATAAGGAAAGGTGTATAAATAATCTATTCATTTATCTTGAGTGGATTCAGAGCCTGGAGCATGGTGATGATGTCATTTCCTTTAAATATACACTCTAATTTACCAATAGTTATATTTTGAATTTAGGAGCAGCAGTTCGCAAAAAATGAAGCAAAACTGTCCATTTTTGTTTTAGCGCCTGTAAGAAAAGAAATCAGTGGTTAGCACTATTTTATGTTGAATGTTTGTGTTGTTTACAGACGACAGATGCTCTGTTGGTGGCCATTGACTCTGAAGTGGTTGGAGCAGTTGATATTCTCCTCAACCACAGGCCCAGACGATCCTCCAAACCCTCGATTGCGGTCAGTTTGTCATGTTTATCTCTCTCTCTCTCTCTCTCTCTCTCTCTCGCACTTAGTAATTAGTTTTAATTACTAAAAAAATTTCAATAAATAATCTGACTCTTGATTCTTCAACAGCTCCATGCTAAATTATTGTGATGTTTGCGTTGGATAAAAATCAGAAAGGGGCAAATACTTTCCCCAGCATTGTTAGAGTTGCTACACCATTATGGATTAATGCATCTGTGATGTACTAATGTATCAAAAATGCAAATGATGTAATATGCACTTCATATCACTCCACCACAAAACACATTAAAATATTTTAATGTAGAAATCTTCTCTCATCGTGTATTTCCGAAGTGCCCGGAGACGCCTGGGCTTATAGCCAGATTTTAATCGAAGGGATTCCGGGGACGTCGGTTTTATGAGAGTCTTCAGCCATTAGCAAATAGCTTTCTGTTCAATTAAAGTCCACTCAGATGGTAGTACTGGTCATTCCTAAGTGCATTCTTCAGCAGCTGTGTAATCTTTCATATTCATGTGCTATGTGAGAGATTTGCATGAAAATAAGAAGCTTAAAATAAGGAGCAGATGGTAAATATCACAATGTTCTGATCTCAGTGTACCGCTTACTCAGTCTGTTTGTCTAAACCAGAAAATTATTTTAAGAATGCAAATAAAACCAATTCGCCAGAAGACTTATGATGATGGATGATGGATACATGAGATTCGTCTCACAACCTTCTGGTCCGTAATGAAAAGCCTAAGGCGTTTGGCGGAAGTTCTTACAAAAGTGCTTTGAAGTTTCGTTTATTGGATAGATCCTTTACACTGGTTACTAGGTTACTAGTTAAAACTGTTGGGAAGTTCTTTTATTTATTTATTAACGAATTTATTTATTTAAATGGGGGAATTAACCCAAATATCTAAGAAACAGATAGGTCTTCAGTCGTCTCTTAAAGATTGCCTTCCTCGATCCCTAAACGATGGTGGGACCAGTCGAGCAGTGCTGGAGGATCGGAGGGAACGTGGTGCGGTGTGGGATTTGACCTTTTTCACCTGTCGCCACAAAGTTTGCCATGTCGGCCATGGTTCCGCCCACTTCTGGACGGCAAAAGGGAAGTTACTTACCGGACGCCACACACAGCTACCAATAAGGCTGAATCCCAAACCTCTCTCTAACCCCTGATCAAGGGCACTACTTGGACTGTGAAACAAGGGATTGTACACCCTAAAGTACTTAGCGCACTACCTTTACATTTATTATTTGGGATTCAACCATGGAACGGTTAGTAAGCTATTAATTAGAAAGTTCGAAATGTCAGTATTGGTTAACGTTTTCATGAAGCGTAAAGCACAGCGTATTCCACAACATCGTCTCATTTTCACCAAAGCTGTGAATAAGCTAACGCTAATGCTAACACTAGCATTCAGTACCAAATCCAGTAGGATTCACATCGTCTGAGGTCATCACGTTATGATAACAAATCAAACCTCTAAAGATAAATTAATATCCTTATTACCGTCTTCATCCATTTTAACACACTTGATCCCGTCCACCATGACATAAAGAATATGAAAATAATTGCCAAAAAAATATATATTGTTTGCAAGGTTACTCCTGTATTTGTGTGACCAAGCATCTGGTAGTTTTGTAGGTCATCAGGTAATCTGTCTGTTATGTTTATGGTTCTGAAATACACCACAAACATAATTATTAGCAAAAACAAATAGTAGCCTTATGTCGGTTTAATGGTGATTCTGCGGTACACTGTCTTGACTGACTTCATAGGAGTCACATGACTCGTTAAGCACTAGGCAATGACGTGCATGACATACAGTAGCAGGAGAAAAAAAAGAAAACTTGTAATGTGAGTCACTGGAGGAATTAAGCAACGCTAGAGAAAGCAGTGCTCTTTTGGTTTTGTTTAAAGACTAGACTTAACAATATGGCTGCAATAAAAAGGCGACCCGAAGTGAAATATATAGATATTCTGGTTATAAAGTGGGTCGAAAAGCCAAGTGGCTAAACCACAACGCTGCTGTTTTAATGTACGGTAGAGTTGGTTTTATATTGAGATGATATATTTATATTTTAAGTATATTTGAGGCACACAAATGAGTAACAACAAGCAATAAACGTAGTCTTGAGTTCTGCTTCCACGTTCACATTTTCGCTCCTGAACCGAAATGACTTGTCGCTCTACAGAAACTGATGCAGCGGATCCAGAACCCGGAATATTCCACCACCATGGATGTGGCCCCCGTGATCCTGGCTGCTCATAGGAACAACTACGAGATCCTGACCATGCTTCTGAAGCAGGACATCTCACTGCCGAGACCTCACGCCGTGGGCTGCGAGTGTACTCTCTGCAACGCCAAGAACAAGAAGGACAGCCTGCGGCACTCCAGGCACTGAGCATCTCTTCTCTCCTTCTTAATCCTTGTGTTCTGCTTTACTTGGGCCTACGGTTATTGTATATACTAGGAAAATCATTCCACTTGCTCAGTGGTTTGGTTTCTCGTTCTGGGTTCGTTTCCCAGCCAATGCCCAAAACCAGAGCCACTGCATCCAGTGCCAGTCCCAAGTCTGAATAAAAATGGCAGGGTTGCGACAGGAAGGGCATCCTACATAAAAAACAGTTTAAAAGTTGGGTCCTTGACGGGAGCAGCCGAAAGACCAGCGACAACAATTCAATATTAGGGTTAAAAGATTGTCATGGTTTCTCCTGAAAGTTTTCAAATGATCTAGACGCACCTCCTGACATACCTCTATCTGGCCCACGTTTATTGTTTTTAGCACTGAAGTACTCATCATTATGAAACATCTGTAATGATTAGTAGAGTTCAGCTGATCGGTGAGATCTGTTGGTAAGGTCTGTTATTTCCTCAGGTTTCGGCTGGACATCTATCGGTGCCTGGCGAGTCCGTCGCTCATCATGCTGACGGAGGAAGACCCTATCCTCAGAGCGTTCGAGCTCAGCGCTGACCTCAAGGAGCTCAGCCTGGTCGAGGTGGAGTTCAGGTACAGGAAGAAAGAAATCAGTATACACATTACAGGCAATTTAGGAACGCCAATTAGCTGTGGGAGGAAACCCAAGGAGCACAGGAGGAACATGTAAACTCTAGGCAACCAGACCCCAGGCAGGTATGGAACCTTTGACCCTGAAGGTGCGAGACTTCAGTGCTAACCACTATGGCATCAAGCAACCTAGAGAGAGAGATAGAGAGATAGAGAGAGAATATTGATTTTATCTTGACACACCTCAAGTCCCATACACACAAGAGACTCAGTACAAGTCAGACTAAGCACGTCCCAAACTGTGTATTATACCATATACAATATACACATATACATACCGTGTAACAGTTGTGTGTTTATTAAGTTATGCATCTGATGACTGATGAAGCGTTAAAACATAAGAGGTTATGAACACATTCGGATAACAAACCTATAATATCCAAGTCTTAAAAGAGGACAAGAACAAGAAACGGTGGCGTATAAAATCTATTGCCATTAGAAGCGCCTGGCTTGGGAGTCTATAAAAGTACAGAGACAATATGTCTTTTCATCTGTTTTTGTTCCTCTCTCTCTCTTAAAATTAATAAGACAAAGTTTTATAGCAGTGTTTGATTTTTTTGGCCAAACAAGTATTTCATAAGAAATGTTTAACATTTTTCAAACATAAGAGAGTCACAGAGAGATGGACAGAGTGAGAGAGAGTCAGGCAGAGTGAGAGTCAGATAGAGTGAGAGAGAGAGAGAGTCAGATAGAGTGAGAGAGAGCGAGAGAGAGTCAGGCAGAGTGTGAGAGAGACAGACAAAGTGAGAGAGAGTGTTGGACAGAGAGACAGTCAGACAGAAGGGGAGAGAGTCAGACACAGTTAGAGAGAGCGAGAGAGAGAGAATCAGACAGACAGAGCGAGAGGCAGACAAATTGAAAGAGAGAGTCAGACAGAGTTAGAGAGAGAGATGGACAGACAGAGAGTCAGACAGTAAAAGAAAGTCAGACAGTGAGAGTGAGAGTCAGACAGTAAAAGAGAGAGAGTCAGACAAACAGATAGACAGGGTCAGACAGAGTGAGAAAGAGTCAGACAGAGTGAAAGAGAGAGACAGACAGACAAACAAGAGAGAAAATATCTTATTATTGCAGTTACAGTATTATGTAATCAGTCATTATGAGCGTGTTGTCCTGTGATCATCTCCATTTACCTCTACATGTTGTCGTCCTCCTTGTCATCCTCACGTCTATCGGTGAGAC
>JAQMYG010000033.1:32878936-32900563 GCA_030014215.1 Clariallabes teugelsi
ATCTCCACATCATTGCATTCAGTTTTTATTCACAATTTGTTAAGTGTCCCAACTTTTTTGGAATCCGGTTTGTATTCTCAACAAAGCTTTCATCATTTATCAGTGCAAAGCAATAATGATATTACATATAACACCATCTTAACATAATTCGTGTGTTACATTTTCAATAATATATACAGTACAAGAGTGGTCTAGACCTCATCATTTATACAAGGTTTACCGTAACCATCAGTTGCTTGGGGTGAAACAAAAACATCAGTTATTTAAGTAGATACTAGAAAAGTGTACACCAGAAAAGTGAGCATTCTTTTTCTAGAACAGAATGCTCAATTTAAAGATGTTCCTCTAAAGCATCTTTCTCTGAAAATTATAAATACCTGTACCAAGATTTGACCCATTTAAAATGTAGTAAAATTGGTGTGTCAAGCAAGGGGAACTGAGTACACTGCCTAGGAGTCCTTGCAATTTGGAAAGAGCCCTTCAGCACAGACACAGAGTGCCAGCGTATTCAGGGTGAGAGTGGATGGACTGCTCCTGATACCCTGCTCAGACAAAAGACTGGCTCCATAGAGTGCCAGGATGTCTAGGGTAAGGCCGACTGGACTGCTCCTGATACCCTATTCCAACAAAAAGACCGGCAGCAGAGAACACCAGGATGTTCAGGGTGAGGTCGAATAGAGTGCTCCTGATACCATTCTCTGACCAAAGGCTGACTGCAAAAGGCTGAGTGCCAGGGTCTCCGGAGTGAGGACAGCAGAAAGGCTTCCTACACTTTGCTCTGTCAAAAGCCCAACAGTTCAGCTCTGCTCAAAGCCCTAGTCATACTCTGCTTTCAGCCACTCTCCCATGCTCACCACACTGTGGAGATCAACTTGAATCATGCTATACTCAGCCTGAATCATGCCCAGAACTGTCATGATCTGTTCCAACAATGCTGGGACTTCACCCAGACAGGGATTGCTCTGCTCCAGAAATGCTGTGCCATGTTTCAGCAATGCCAGTCCCTGGCCTCACAATTCTAGGGTCCGTCCCCACAATGCCTTAACCTGTCCCATTAATGACATGCCTTACACCAGCAATGCTTTAACCTGTCCTATTAATGCCATGGCTCATTCCAGCAATGCCTTAACCTGTGCCATTAATGCCATGCCTTGTTCCAGTAATACCTTAAACTGTCCCATTAATGCCATGCCTTGTTCCAGCAATGCCTTAACCTGTCCCATTAATGCCATGCCTTGTTCCAGTAATGCCTTAAACTGTCTCATTAATGCCATGTCTTGTTCCAGCAATGCTTTAACCTGTGCCTTTAATGTCATGCCTTGTTCCAGTAATGCCATGCCATGTCCCAGCAATATCATGCTCCACCTGTGCCTAAACTCCATCAGAGAATTACCCTGATAAACCTAAGTCATGCTTTGCCCTGCCTCTGGTGGCAAGGACACTCTGCTGTCTCCACTAGCTGGCTTTGGGAACATTGTACATGTCCTGCATCCAAGTTTTAAGACTGTCATGCCTGCAGTGCACTTCAACTTCAGTGACTTAACCCTTGCTCTAACACTAGCCTCAAATACACCATGCTTTCACCACTGCTCAGCCTTGAGTATTTCATGTTTGGTCCACACTCGAGCTTTGCTGAAGTCTGTACCCCAATGTCAAAAGCATAATGTTGCCACCACTGGCTGGTTTCTTGGAGGGTATGTAGGTATGTACCGCCACCTAGCTTCAAGAACATTGTGCTGGTGCTATACTTCCCTCAAAGCTCCACAAAGTAGACACGTAAGCTCCAAGCCCCAAGCCCCCAGCCCAGACAGAGTCATACTTTCCCCAAGGCTCCACAGGGTGCCCTCTGTCCTCCCTAATGGCAACGCCAAGCTTTTGCCCACTATCCATGCCAAGTTCTAGTGTGCCAAGCACCAACCCGGCACCCACACCAAATTCCAGCATGCAAAAGTGCCAACCCAGTGCTCGTGCCAAGATTAGTTTCAGCTTCCAGTCCAGTCCGAGCTCTCCTCAGCCACAATGCCCAAGCCATATACATCACATCCTCCTGTGCAAAAATCTGTCCCAGCTTTTCTGCCAAGATACTTCACAATCCCCAAGCCAAGCCCCCACTCGGCCACAAAATCTGAGGAACTGGTGAGGAATCGGTGGGCTGGTTGTCCTGAGCCACTAGTAGGGATGTCAGGAGCCGTTTCTTAGAGAGAGGTCTGTGTCACGGTATCCTAATGAGCATTGTGTGGCTTTTGTTAGAAATTTTATTTTCCAGATTTCTCTGTCTAGTTTATGGTTCATCGATCACGTTTTGTTTACTTCCTGTTTGGTTGCTAGTACATCTTGTGTTTGTTATTTGGCTAAGCGGTAGTTAGTTAATTGTTTCCCTATTAAACCTCTGTCAACCTTTCAGCTCTTTGTCTTGTGTTAATTAATTTGTATGTTTTTGTTTGTGCTACACTAGCTATGCCTAGTCCTCAGCCTCGTTTCTTTGTTTATTGGTTAAACCTTGTTCCTTAAATAAAGTATGCCTTACAAATCTATTTTATTCTCAGAAACTAAATCAGCACTTAGTAGTAGCACAGACGTTATAATGTTATATTTATGTGTAACCTGTTTTTAACCCCATAAACTGTAGACAGCAACCTACAGTAACTACAGCTATCTGGGAAAACAAACACCGGGTAAACCACGCTCATTAAAATTCCAGCAGGCTTACACAGAGCTAGCAGACTTATCTTCTCTCTAATGAGTCAGAGAGAATCTCTAGGGCTCTGACCTGCCTCGGAAAACACGGAGAAAAACACCAGTGAGAAATTCCACATCACTCTGTGACGTCCACCGCAGAATCTGACCCCATAGAACACTTGTGTCACGTTTATCCAGAAGAGGAAAAAACGAACTTTTGCTCAAAATTCCCAAGACGGAGACATTTAAAGCACTGGCAGTGCCATTTTTAACCTTTCAGTCTAGTTTATTTACATACAGTACCCTCACCTTATGTCTTTCCTAGAGCAGCTAGAGGTTAAAAGAAGGTCTCTGACCCCCTGTGTACACCTTGTGCCCCAATTACAGAGTTAATAAGTGACAATGTGGATTTTTCACATTTCTGAATAAACAGGTACACTAAGCTATAAAAGTATTGGCACCCATCAAAAGCACAGAGTATGTTGTTTGCATAAATTAAACATAATGTAACATGTTTTTATTCTAAAGCCTTGTATCTTTCCTCTTATAAATCACTCACTCACCCTCATTCTGTACAACGCTTATAGCTTTATAAGGGGCCCAGGGGACTCAGGGCACTCTGGATGGGATTCATTTACACTTAGGCATTTGGCAGAGGCTCTTATCCTGAGCAAAAATGGGATTCCAATCCAAGCACACACACACACACACACACACACACACACACACACTCACACACACACACACACTATGGGAAATTTGGAAATGTCGATTATCTTACTCTGCCTGTTTTTGGACTATGGGAGGAAACCGGATTACCCAGAGGAAATCCAAACCTGAGGCAAACCTCAAAACCCTGACATAGGAGGTGCAAGGTCACAGTGCTAACCACTACATCACCATGCTGCCATCTTATAAATTATCATTCTTATGATAATAACATTTTCTAGCAAAAATATGCAACAAAAATGTTTTTAATTTTGTGTCATATATATAATCGCACTGAAAAACTATTATCTAACAAAACACAAGCCTGAATACATGCGTAAACCAGGTAATGGGCATATTCACGATAAATCATAGCAACTAAAACACAAGTTTTAACAACCCTTCTCACAAGTACTATAAAATATATCTCTCTTTGCATTAGCTATTGGTTTTATATTTAGTTTAGTTTTATTACTTTTTTTATTAGGGTTTATTATGATGTTGGCACCGCCTGATTTACAGCTATAACAGCTTCAACTCTTCTGGGAAGGCTTTCTACAAGGTTAAGGAGTGTGTTTACAGGAATTTTTGACCGTTCTTCCAGAAGCACATTTGTGAGGACAGACACTGATGTTGGACGAGAAGGTCTGGCTCGCCGTCTCCAGTCTAATTCACCCCAAAGGAGTTCCATCGAGTGCAGGCCAGTCAAGTTCTTCCACACCAAACTCGCTCATCCATGTGTTTATGGACCTTGCTTTGTGCACAGTCATGTTGGAACAGGAGGGGGCCGTTCCCAAACTGTTCCCTCAAAGTTGGGAGCATGAAATTGTCCAAAATGTCTTGGTATGCTGAAGCATTATGAGCTCCTTTCAATGGAAGTAAGGGGCCGAGCCCAACTCCTGAAAAACAACCCCACACCAGTTCCAACATGACTGCGCACCAGTGCACAAAGCAAAATCCACATGGATGAGCAAGTTTAGTGTGGAAGAACCTGACTGGCCTGCACAGAAGAGTTGAAGCTATTATACTGTAGCTGCAAAGAGTCGGCGAACATTATATAAAACCCTGTGGATTAAGAATCGGATGTTACTCAAGTTGATATGCATGTGAAGGCAGGCGAGCGAATACTTTTGGCAATATAGGGTTTCAATTAATGTCTATTTCATCTGGTTGTCGTGTCCCACAGAGGCATACTAATACCCTACATCCTTTTAAGCTTTCTGTCTCACCTCGTTCGTGAGGGTTAGCTGCGGAGAACACTGCCAGGAATCCACTGCCGGCCGTGTTGGCATCTGACACCATCTGAATGAGCATCTTGTTTCCCGTGGAGATGAGGGCACCGGGCCTAAAGGTTCCACAGAATCGGCCCAGGCGCTGCAGACTGACATGCCCGCTGTAAACATCGACGTGATCATAGCGGCACAGGTTGTCACTTTCCAGATCGAGGAAGCGGAAGTTGAGGACGACCACTTTGCCTTGTGCAACCTATAAGAGGCACATCAAGTCATCAAATCACGCGGTTTCCTTCATTCCATCTACTTTATATATTACATTTAGAGTAAGAAGGAATATGACCTTTTTAGAATGGTGTCATTCACTCACTATGGGCAATTTGGAAACACCAATTAACCAAATAATTAACCAATTAACCTAATGTGCATGTTAACAACATGCTAACTCTGTGCACACAGGATGGAAGAGACGACACCACTGTGCCACCCCAAATTGAACAAATTATTCATCTTCTACATCACTTATCCTGTGTACAGGGACTTAGGGCATAAGGTGGGGTACACCCTTGACAGGATGCCAATCCAGTGCAAGTATACACACACACACACTCTACTGCCAATTTGAGAACGGCAATTAAGTCTGCATGTTTTTGGACTTTGGGAGGAAACAGGAGTACCCCAAAAACCCACCAAGCACGGGGAGAACATGCAAACTCCACGAGACCCAAGGCGGGAATTAAACCCTCGACCATGGAGGTGCGAGGCCACAGGGTTGATCACTACACCACCATAAAGTCTCGTTTTTGTAGCTCACTACATCTTTAATCAGTTGTCATCTATATGCTGTTTACTATGAACAAGATGTAATCCTTCCTATGCGTCCATGATAAAATTATATTATAAAACGAGTTCAGTAAGAGATCTGATATTTAATCTTTTGCAGGTTGTAACAGAAACGTGGATGATCGAGGATGTTCAGAAGTAAGCTGTGATAAACTGGTGAAAATCCGTCTGTAAAACTGAAGCTTCCTTCACACTCCTGCAGGCGGTGGAGGTGCCAACATGTTCAAAAATGCACACAGAGTCTGAAGCAATCCTCCAGGGCTTTCACGCTGGCCAAGACCCAGATACAACACACCAAATGCAAGCCAGAAAACACTCACACACATATACACACACACACACACATACACACAAACACACACTGAGGTCTTGCGGGGACGCACTGAAATGCCGTTGCATCATCAATCTGCTCAAAAATATTCAAAATAAGCCTTGTCGCAAAATGCAAGTAGCAGTAAGACGCAATCAGAGTTCAGGTTATGAAATCTATAAAGTATACTTACTGTGATCTTCCATACACACTTGGTGTTTGGAGGATATACTCCCGGGTAACCCTGACTACCGATGACTCCCGAATCTCCTGTTACGTTGCCTCCACATGGAAATGACTGTCTGTGGATTGATAGAAAAATGTTAATAAAAGTAAAAAGAAACATTGAGCATGGCTGTATATAGAGTTTAAATACATGTAATATGTCGATATACCATAAGATACTGGCTAGGATCGCAAACATACTGTAGCTAGCTAAACTAGCTAGCTAATTAGCCTTGAATTAGACTCAGGCAGAAATATCTAAATAATAGTAACAAAAACAGCAACATTAAAAAGTATTAAATAAAAATCCCACACGATACCAGCTAAAAGCATTAACGTACACAGAGCTAGCTAAACTGAGTACCGGTACTGTAGCTAGCTAATGTGGCAGCTAAATTCAACAACGGTCCTTTAAAAGGACCTTTCTTGAATTTGTATTGTTTCTTGCCCTAAATAATGTATTTCAATAGTCTGTTTTAGTACATTAGTATTTAGCTAACTACCAGGTTAGCTAGTTAGTACATTAAATCACCTGACTGGCATTAAATAGAGTATCAACAATAAAAACTGTTAAAAACTGTAAAACCATACAACATACATACATTCATTCATTCACCTTCTATACCACTTTATCCTTTAAAGACACCTTTAAAGCACACGAGGCCCGCTACACCCCGGACAGGGAGTCAGTCCATTGCAGGGCACACACACTATGGGCAATTTGAGAATACCGTTTAGCCTAACGGTGGTTAGCAAGGCAACAGTGCTAACCACCGTGCTGCTACAACAGGCATAAATACCAGAAATTTCACCCAAAGTTTTAAATAGGATTTCTTTTTGTTTTTTATTATGGTACACAACAGATTTAACCTGTTATATTTGTTGTAAACGCCACACGGAACAAGTGATACTTGCTTTATTTTTAAAAAAGGAAAACATTATTAATTATTAAAAAGACATATATATGACGCACAGTATTGTGCAAAAGTTTTAGGCACCCTATGCTTTTTTTTTCAGTGCAAAAACATTTATCATTTTCAAACATCAGCATCCCACCACAAAATGAAAAGTTACATAAAATATTTGTATGCCAGAAAAGAAAACAGCATTATATTATATAAGTGACCACTTTTTTGACAGACAAAAAAAAAAAAGAAATGTAAGCTGCCGGATTTTGCATGCAGAAAAGAAGCAGGTGCAGCAGTCAAAGTCCTCAGAAGAACTGTGTGTGGTTCTGCAGGATGCTGAGTAAAACTTAGTAGCTAATTTCCTTAAAAAAACGGCACAAATTGTACCTGAGTCGAAACTGTTTACTGGATTTTATCGTTTTTTTAAGACATCCTTTCTCTTACAGCATTTATTTGCACAGTACTGTATACACTGTTAGTGTAAATAAATGTTTTGTGTTAGAATAGATTAGATTAATATGGAAACTGATGCATTCTGAAGATAGAAAATACTGAAAACTGGGTTATCTACCAGTCCCTAAAATACTACTTGTTGATTATGTATCAGTCATGACTATTTAAAAGGTCAGAGGTTCTGATATATTTACACAGCCCCTCTAGATGTTCTGTTATTTATTATTTTATACCATAATTGTTAGTATTGACCACTTGGTGGTCAAACATAAGATCTGCAACAATCACTAATAGAGGCCAACCGGGGCAGGAATCACGCTGCCCCATGTTCAGGGAAAGAGGAGAGGCCAGAAGACTCATACAAAAACACTCATCAACAACAACTTATTTACAGAAAGACAACAGGTCTTAACGGTATGAAATCTAATGAACATTAACGAGAAAAAACACAAAGCAGGAATGTGTTTACAGTGTGTCTATTGTAATTATTTCACATACACTTTATGGTTTATTTATAAGTTTTAAGTAGATTGTGCTGTATATATTTAGGTAATTGGGAAATTGGTTTTGAGGGTAATGTCTGTTTGTTTGAAATACATGGCATTACATGTGGAGAAAAAGAAAAACGTCTGAATGTAGTCCAATTTTGCGTCTATTCTTAGGTCTTGTGTGGTTTTTAAGATGTTTGAGGGCTGAAAATGTTGCTTAAGGCTGTCAACCCTGGTTAATGAGATTACCTTGAACAAAGTTGGACAAAGGTACGTCTAAAAGCACTTAATACAAGCTGCCAGTCTGGATAACTTCTTAAACCATGCTCTTAAAATTTAAAACTGTCTGTTCTGGGGCTATTCTAATAATGTATTGGATAGTAGAGTTGCAGTCAGAAGTATACATACACTTACTGTATCAGGAAAATGAATGTCACAGCAACTGGTCTGTTTCTGGGCCAGACTGATACGTTTTTGACCAACACTGAGGACAAATGGACAGTCCAAGGAGCTCAGTGCAGATATGAGAAAGCAGGTAGATTTTCACAAGTCAGGAACGTCTCGTGGAACCATCTCTAAACAACTGCTGACTGAAAGATCAGTTCAAACTACTGTTTCTATGTAAATATTATTGGGAGGTGGAGTGATTTTACCAATGGCTGAAAGAAAACCCAAACTGTCACCCTTAGCTGAGCGAAAACTGGTTTGGAAGGTCAGAAATAACCCAAGGACATCAAGGCAAAGAACTGGAAGCTGCTGGAACACCACTGCCACCGTCAACAGTCAACTGAGTTTATTTCATCAAGGACTGAAAGACCTCTGAGCACAAGGACAAAGTAAAAGTCTTCAAGAGGAATGTTTTGACCAGAGGAATGTATGGAATTGTAAATGTGAGGCGTTTAGCCCCAAAAGCTCTGTACCATCTGTAAAGCATAATGGAGGTCGTGTCATGCTTTGGGCCTGTTTATTGTCCAATGGAACTAGTGTCCAGCAGGACAATGACCCCAAATACACATTATAGTTGTTTGTGGATTAAATAAAGCAGAGTAAATGTAAGCTTTTGGAGCCTCATCTTTATTTGAAGTTTGTAGATCTGATCCATTAAATTAATACAAATTTTATTTGAATTAATTTAATTAAACACTACAAATTCTTTACAAAAATATTTTAAAGAACATTGAAATTTTATGTGTGGTGTGTGTATATTTTGGACCCTGTGATTTCAGAAAAACAGAGAGAGAAAAAACACGTCTGCTTCAATTTCTTCTGGTTTTCTTCTATTATAGATGTAAGTTGTACAATCAGCCTCAGAAATTCTGTTTTTCTTATATTCTTAATAAAACTCAATAAAACTCAATAAAACTCAATATTGGTTTGCGTCAGGGTTGCATCTGGGAAGGGCATCCAGCATAACATTTGTGCCAAGTTGTGTGCGGACCAGATGGCAGCCGAAGGAGAGAAAAAAAAGAAAAATTATAAAATAAAAGCTCAGTGACACTCCAATAACCTGGATCCAGAGCCTATCCCAGCAACGTTAAGTGGAAAACATGATGCACACACATTTACACCCAGAAGCTGTTTAATATAGCAATACCATCTCCTCTGGCATTGTTTCAGAATCAGGGAGGAAACCAGAGATCCTGAACAAATCCTGATAGTGTACTCATCGTTTAGCTTTTCTAATTAATATCTATTGGTGCAGGTGTTTGTTTACATTGAGAAAGTTTTTTTTTTTTTTAAAGTAGATTATTAAACCTGGCACATAACTGTTCATAACATCACTTTTACTCAATATTTTTATTTCATGCTGCAGGTTAAACTTATAGGCAGATATCTAATTACTGCAAAAGTTACATTAAAATCTGTTCAGCCAGTTTTGCGTGATAAAATTGTGTTGCAATATACAGTATATTGTTATAGCGATTATGTGATTATACTCAGAACATTTGAGACAAACTGGTTTTAAACTTCCTGCAGGAAAAATAAACATACATTGTTTATTCATTTTAGAAGGTTCAGGTTTTATAGTCTACTTTCCTTTCTTTTGGAGTAAGCCATGCTGTGGCACACTTTCTTTTCTGTTTCTTGAGGATTTTGGCGGCCTGTCACCTACCTACTTTATAGTCCTTTCTGTGTCTTCTGCATACTCTTTGAATACACGATAAACGAATACATTGATTGGCTCTCTTTAGTGATGCGTATAGCCACGCCCACTTAGAGGGACAAAGCGCTAAAATAGAAAAAAGTATACTGGATGACGTAGGGCAAAGCGCTAAATTAGTGCTAGATGAAATGATAGAAATGCTAGATGCTAAAACAAATTCTAGATGCTGTGATGTAATCTGGCAAATAACTGCTCATAAATTCACTTCTATTCAACATTTAGATTTTAGCTCATAACACTGGGCTCTCAGTTCAGGTATTGTACAAGCCCTCACCTTGGACTGCTGCGGATATGTTTTTATCTTATCTCAGAGTGGGGCTTCACATTACTGCTTATTATTAGCACCAGGGCTTTGAAACATATGAGATTTATGGCACAGGTTTAACTTTAAAAGAAAAACCAAAGTTTCATTAAATTACGTCTTTTTCTTTGGTGACGCTATGACAAAATCTACCTGTTACAGACAGACAGAACATTTTCTGAGAGAGTTTTTGGGTTCTTCAATGTGAAAGAGTGAGTTCTGACCAATATAGATTGTTAAATATGAATTTAAAAAATTGAACATACAAACCATACAGGAATAAATAATTCATAAATGAGTACCAGTTAAGCATAACATGTCAATCATTATTTAAAAAACAAACAAACAAATAAATAAATATAGCAAAAACATCATAATGGGGAAAAAATGATGATGCATTATGGCTCCGCCCACCCCGAATGTAATCAACTGCGCATGCGCGCGTGTACCCGTGTGGGACGTGGTGAGAATGCGCGTTTCCCCTGATTGTGTAACCTCCTCCTGTACAATACAGAGTATTGAAGTCCTGAATGGAAATAAGGCACTAATTAAAAGGCATTAAAGGTTTTGTGTCTCGGATGCTGGAATCGCTCCGGCCAGATGTTGCGTGTATAGAAAGCCAGATGCGCGCGCAATAGAACGCCAGATGTGTAGAAAGAGAGGAACTCACCGCTGGTGTGTCTGCGCGCGCACGCTGGATGTGAGGAGCAGAACGCAGACGCACAGAAAGATGCAGATCCTAAACATGATCCTGTTCATATCCAGCGCCATGTGAGGTGTGTGTGTGTGTGTGTGTGTGTCCGAGTGGAGAAAGTGTCCCGAAGTGTATGGACAGAGGACAAGAGGAGAGGAGAGGAGAGGGGGACGAGCTGAGCTGCTGAATATCAGGTCTGTGTGGCTCTGGAGGAGGGAGCAGCTGCCCCCGCTTTCTCCAAAAAACCTGCCATCAAACACTGGAGGAGTGAATAAGACAGCAAGCCGGGGGTGTGTGTGTGTGTGTCCTAACTCTATATCTAAAGTGTATCAGAGTAATAAATTGTTAAAGTGTTATTTTATTCTGCCTCCCAGATAATGAGTGGGGTTTTTTTCTTTCTGAGTGCAGTGTTGAAGATCAAAGCTGTGGTAAAGTGTTCAAGACCATGCATGAGGATTATGATGATATACACTAAGAAACTATCATAATTCTTGCAAAAATGAAAAATTAATAAAAAACATCTTTCGTGTTATGATATACAGTACATGTGGGATATATCCATTGATGTGGGTTGTTATTTGTTACAATTAAATTAATTTGGAATGCACTAAGAGATCAAAGAGATCAAAATACAGTTACAACAATATAAATTATGATGATCAAAGATAATGCCTGTTTTGTTTTTTTACTGAGTGCAGTGGTGAAGATCAAAGGTGTGTTAAAGATCATGCATGGAAATTATGATGATATACATTAATACAATAAACTTTTTATAATTATTGCTAAAAAATCATGATTTGTAGTGCTACATATATATGTTATATATATGATGTGGTTTGTTACATTTGTTAGCAGGGATCAAAGTGAATAAAATTCCAACAACAACAATGATGATAAAAATGATGATGATCAAAGATAATGCCTGTTTTTTGTGCAGTGGTGAAGATCTCAGCTGTGGTAAAGATTGTGCATGGAAATTATGATGATATTTAAATAATAATAATAATCATAATCATAATCTTAATAATAATAATAATAAATCTTCTTTCATGATTTGTAGTAAGTAATGTATATATTGTATATTTTGTTAAAAAATAATCCATTGATGTGGGTTGTTACATCTGTTACAAATTAAAATGGAAAACACTAAGAGATAAAAGTGAATACCGTTACAATAACGATGATAGTAATAATTGTTGTTCTTCTTCTTTTTGTAATAATGACAGAAATTTATCCTGCTATCTGAGGTGCATCATTATATTACACATAGGCTACCCTCAAATTGCCATTGATGTGAGTTGTTACATTTGTTACAATTTAAAATGGAAAGCATCAGGAGATCAAAGTGTTACTACAACAACATTGATGGTGATGATTGTTGTTCTCCTTCTTGTAATAATGATATAAATATATCCTGCCATCTGAATTTCATTGTTATTTTACACATATTCCTCCCCAAAATTCCCCGTTGCCATAGCAACCATGAGCACGGCCAGTGATGTTAAATTAAAATTATATCCGTATACTGTACTTATGGGGGCAAGGGGTAGCTCAGTGTTTAAAGTGCTGCAGCAGGTCCTTCACCCTCAGATACAACCGGGTTTTAAGCTGACAACCTGACCCTTTAAGAAACTACCACTGGAAAGACAGGTACCTCTCCAGGGGTTGGAAGTGTTCGTGGCCCAAAGTGCCTCATTACATTTACTGTACATTTACGCCGTTTGGCAGACGCCCTCATCCAGAGCGACTTGCATTTATCTCATTATACATCTGAGCAGTTAAGGGGCCCAATAGAGGCAAATGGGTGGTGCTGGGATTTGAACCTATTACCTTCTGATGGCACATGTATGGACACTTAACCACACACACACATGCACTCTGTATTTATATTTATGTCTTTTTAGGATGGGTTGTCTCACCACCAACACCTCGTGATAATTATATCTGATGCCTTAAGAGTTACAATAATAATAACCTAATGGTCAAAAGTATGTGCACTCCCGACCATTATATCCAAATGTGCTGGTTGTCCATGTCCTCATGAAGCAGGTTTGTGCTTTCAGCTTTGATGAAGAACCACATATGGGTGTGATATTCAGGTATCCACATACTTTTGACCATATTGCGTATCTTCAACAGCTGTGATGATGATAAAGTAACGTTGATGTGGTATAGAAAAGCATTACGTACTGTGATAATAGGACTTTTTTCCAATATAAATGTGATTTAAAATAAGAAGCGTGAACTGTATGAGAGACATGACTGGATCTGTTGAGTGTATCAGTAACAGATTCTCACTCACAGCTTTTGATAATCTATTTCTTATTTCATAAGTATTGATTTAAACCTTCTGCCTGTAAAAAAATGACACAATGCCAATTTATTAGACACGTGCATATAAAATACACAGAATGGAACTGGCTTCTTTTAGCGCCATCTAGTGTTTAATTCCTGTACATTATGATTTCTCAGAAAACTCTACTTGCACAAGCCAGTTTCGGCTGCACCACAGTGGACCATTGGTCTCCATCTGACTCTGTCTAGCACGTCTTCCCTTGTCTCTCCAACCTCGTTCATGTCCTCCCTCACCACATCCATAAACATCCTCTAGGGCCTAAGATGGACGTGTTAGTGTCGGTCCTAAGCCCCTTCCTGTTTGCAGCAGTGATGGACAGTTGCAAGACGCAGAGGCAGGGAAGGTAAAGGAGTTTCAATATTTTGGGTTCAGCTGTCCAAAGCAATGTGGAGTGTGGTAGAGCAGTGAAGAAGAGCGTGCAGGAGTGATCTGTGACAGACAGAAAGGTGTCAGCAAGAATGAAAGAGAAGGTTCACAGGAAAGTAGTGAGACCAGCGATGTTGTACGGTTTGGAGATGTTGCCGCTGGGGAAAAAAAGACAGGAAGCAGAGGCGGAGGTGGCAGGGATTGACAAGAATGGACAGTATAAGGAATGAGATATGATATTAGAGGGACAGTGCAGGTAGGACGGTTTAGGGACAACGTTAGAGAGGCAAGATGGTGTAGAGGAGGGATGAGGGGTATATCGGGAGGGGAATGGAAAAGATGGAAGGCCCAAGAGGAGGTTTATGGATGAGGTGAGGGAGGACATGCAGGAGGTTGGAGTGACAAGGGAAGACGTGCTAGACAGAGTCAGATGGAGACAAATGGTCCACTGTAGTGCAGCTGAAAGAAGAAGAAGAAGAAGAATTCAGATTTCTCAGAAGGTGTTGATTAGTTTTCTTTTAACAGCTGCTTTAATAATAACTCTGGTTCAGTGGATATAATCGCGAAGTAGTCGCGAAAGTTAATGAAGTGTTAAGTAAGAAATTAAACAACAACAACAACAACAACAACAACAACAAACACACACAAACAAAAAGTAGCATAAATTAAATGATAGGTTATTGTATTTGATTTTATTTGTACACAATTAAACCAACAACATCAGAAATAAACAGAAATAATAGTAATAGAGATAATAGAAATCCAGGTGTTGATCCAGATGTCTAGCCAATACAATTTGTCCCTTCTCACAGTAGCTACAATATCTCTTCTCAATATCTCAGACATTGACAAGGACCAGATTGCGATGGCTAGAGGACTGGGGCAGAGCGAGTCCAAAACTGCAGCTCTTGTGGGATGTTCCTGGTCGAAAGGAAGGAAAACCGGTGACAGGGTCATGGACGGCTATGGCTCACTGATGCACATGGGGAGTGAACGCTGGCTCGTGTAGTCTGTCCGATCTAGTAGAAGCGCTAGTGTAGATCACATTGAGGAAAAGGTTAATGGTGGAAATGTGTCAGAACACACAGTGCATCACTGTTATGGTGGCAACAGCGGAACCTAATGTTATGGCTGATCAGTGTGTGTATACTGTGTACACACTACATGTGATGCTGGAAGTGATCTCCGTTTTCTGCCAGACACATTTCGACGCGGTGCTCCATGTTCCTAAAGGTATCGGCGAGGATATCAGGGGGAATGGCAGCGATTTCACGTCGGATGTTCTCCTTCAAATCTTCCACAGTGCGAGGCTTGTTATAATAGACTTTTCCTTTCAGCATAACCCAAAGGAAGAAGTCTGGCGGGGTCAGATCCGGCGACCGCGGTGGCCAAAGCCCCTTGGAAATGACCCTGTTGCCGAAGAAGGACTCGATTTTTTCCATGCTCTTTGCCGACGTGTGACACGTCGCTCCTCCATCTTGCTGGAAGTAGCCTTCCGATAACTCGCGACCATCCAGTTGATTCACAAACTGTCCAAAAATGTCCAGGTAAACATCGGTGTTCACGGCAACGTCAAAGAAAATAGGGCCTACAATGCGCAACCGAGACATCGCGCACCATACGCCGACTTTTTGATCACGGAGCGGTTGAGGGCCTCCGAAGGGATTTTCAGCCGCCCATAGACGGGTGTTCTGTGAGTGAACGTAACCCGACAGATGGAACCAGGCCTTGGATGAGAACCACGTGATATCTAGTATTCTTTCGTTGTCCCTCGCAAACGCCCGGAACCAGTGACAGTATCTCACTCTTTTCTCCATGTCGCTCGTCTTGAGCTCCTGCACGACGGTGACCCGATACGCGTGCGATTTCGCGGCTTTTTTCGCAGTCGAAAGAGACGGGCGTCTCTGAGATTTCGCAGGCGACTGCGGCACACGAAGGGCATGAGATCTGGCCCTTTTCGCAGCTCTCTGACATGTCGAATACGACCTCCCGGTCTCCTGTGCGAGGCGTCTCAGGGACGTCGTAGGGGACTGCTGCAGACGAAGTTGCACCTCGCTGATCGTGTCCTGCGACATTTTCGGACGGCCTCCGCCGTGAGACGGGATCAACGACCCTGTCGTTTCCAGTTTCCGTACCATCCTCTGAATCACGCTCTTCGAGGGAACATCACGACCACCATATTTCTTCCTAAATTCGCTCTGACATTGCTTAAACGAAGTGGTCAGCCAGTAGGTTCGCACCATGAAGACGCGCTGCTCGTTACTGTACACCACCATCCTGATGAGAGGTCGAGTGAAGGGGTACAGCGTTAAAAGGAGCGAAGATGGATATCTGGCGCCCCTACATTATTTATCACTCAGGAATCAGGGCATCCAAACTCCATATACTTGAAGAGCACATTGTACGTAGTTTCGTGCTAGCGAAAATGATATATTATTACAGAATATTCGGGGAATCTTTCAAATGAGTCACCTTGCGTGTACTGTATATATTATAAATTTAAATATGTGGTAAAAATATTATAGATATAAAATACTGTAAAACTGTCGTCATGGCAACCCAGTTTTCACTCTACTTCCGGTGTTTTCAAGCCCGCCCAGAGGACCTGTTACATAAACTTAACTGACAGTAGTAGTCTAAATACATGCCTGCCCAAAATAAACAATAATTAAACAAGATTAGCGAATTATTAACAAATAATCATACGCTCTACTGACTGAAAGGTTTTAAAATGTAAAATATATGTAATATAGATGGTTATATCTTGTTAGTTTTTTTTAATTTTTGAAGATAAACAATTGGGACTATTTCTGGCCCTCTACGGTAAGGACCCCTACAGCCGAGGAGCACAATTCAAATTTCAAAACAGTGCAGCCGCTGCTGGTGGTTGTGTACGTGTGTTAATCAGGTTATTGTCAGGGTGGATATACATCACTCAGAGTATCGGAGATGGAAATAGTGTAGATTATTATTATTGAGTTATTTTTTAAGAGATAAGGATTTAAGAGAGAGATAATGGAGGCAGAGGAGAAATCAGCGGGAGCTCCGGCGGTGAGTGTGGACGTGCCCAAGCCGCCCTCCATCGAGGACTTCACGGTGCTGAAGCCGATCAGCCGCGGCGCCTTCGGGAAAGTGTTCCTGGCGCGGAAGAACAACAACAACTCCAAACTGTACGCAGTGAAGGTAAAACGGACAAACAGGCAAATCTGCAGCATGTAGAGGGTCATAACCATTCACAATAATGTCATTATAAAGGGGCAATAAAAAAAAAAAAAAAAAAAAAAAAAAAATATATATATATATATATATATACAATTTCCAAAATTTTAATTTGTGATTTATTTACACACACAGTCACTACAGGGTATAATCATATCTTTAATCATATCTTTAACTAAGTCTCCATATGACAGCTGCAAAGAGCAGAAATATCAAGATTGAATTCAAATGTTGTTTGTCACACACACACACACACACACACACACACACACACCGTATGATATGCAGTGAAATGCTTGTACGACTGCCTGTGACCTAAAATGTAAAAAAAAAAAAAAAAGATTCTGGTTAAACATTCAGTATCATCTTATAAATCTAGATACAAAATGAATTACTGTTAGTCAGCTGCAGCAGAAGAACAAAAGAGATGCAGTTTAGTCAATTACAGAACAAACTGTACAAAGTATTCACAAAAGTGTTTAAAATAATCCTATAGTTTAATCATCAGATCATGACGATCATTTTTCTTTATTTTTATACTTTTTAGTTTGTAATTCACATGTTACATTGTTTAGATTTGTTGCTCTTATACATTCTTCCTTTTCATCAGTAAATGCTTTTTAATATTAAGCTATACTTTAGTAACGGCATTTTTATTTTAATTTGCGGAGGGTTCCCACAGAAAAGAATCGTATTATGTAACTGATTCGACTTTTTTTTACCCCCAGTCTAAAATTGACGAATTTCTTTAAAAAATATTCCACAGCTTTATCAGAATAGACAAACTGCTTCCATATCTTGCAAATACTCACGATTTGTGAGAGTATTCTTTCTTCTTCTTTTGGAGTTTATGGACGGTTGTTGCAACACTGCCACCCACTGGACTGGAGTGTGGAGTGGAGGATTTGCAGAGAAAATTATTAAAAGTTTAATGACATTTAGATAATCAGTAACTTTTTACTGTCTAATAAATATAGGTGCATCAGATAAAAATCGGACAATAAACATTATTATTATTGAATTAAATAAAAATTCGGACCGACAGGCTAGCTGTGAGTCACGGCTCCAGTCTTATAAAATACGCTATGTATTTTAATAATTTTATTTAAATATAATTAGATGTTTATTGTATTGTAATGAAGATATGTACTCTAGAAATGAGTTTAACATGAAATTGTTCTTGAGCATTTTAGAAAATGTATGAATCAACACCGGAACTATTTAAATCAATCAATTAAGTGCTTGCTAGATGCGTACAGTAATTATTCTATATGATTATCGTTAAAACTAATCGTGATTTTCAAGCAATCAGTCAGTTATGTTAGTAAATGGTGTGATTTTTGGATCCAGTGATGTGTAATGATAGGCATGATACTCAGAAACCTGTGTCGTGACTGTTCGGTGTGAACGATCTGTTTGCAGGTGGTGAAGAAGGCGGACATGGTGGATAAGAACATGAGCGATCAGATGCGGGCGGAGAGAGACGCCCTGGCCCTCAGCAAGAGCCCCTTCATCGTGCACCTTTACTACTCCCTGCAGACGGCCAGCAAGGTGTTTCTGGTACGGAAAAGCACATACTGGAGCCATAAGAGTGGGCACTGTGGCGGGAAAAATAACTATTTAATGATTATATTTTAGTTTCATACTGAGACTTTAAACTACGTCAGGTATTCGTCTTTAAAAAAAATACGTCACGTCATCATATTCAGCTCGCAGCAGTGCAGCAGGTCCTCCCTGTTGCACCTCCTTCCACACTGCCAAGAGTCAAAAGCAAAAATAAATAAATCACTCGCGATTTTATACAGGTCGACTCTCAGCGTTTAACTAAAAGATCAGAATCAAAGACTTTATGCAAATGAAGCCTGAGAGCAAATTATATCTCATGCTCACAAGTGAACAAAAAGTCTGAGAGCAAATCGTATTTCGTATACGTAAGTGAACAAAAATGTGAGAACAAGCTGTATCATGTGCTCATGAATTAAAACGTGAATAAATTATCTCATGCTCACGAATGTAAGAAATGTGAGAACAAATGTATCTTGTGAACAAATTAAACATGTGAGAACAAATTGTATCTCATTCTCACAAATGAACAAAAGCCATGGAGATCATTTTATATCTCGTGCTCAAGAATAGAAAACAAAAAATGTGGAAACGAATTGTATCTCGTGCTCACGAATTAACAAAAAAAACGTAAGAATTTGTGAGCACGAGATACAATTTGTTTACAAAGAATGTGAGAAAACATTGTATCTTCTGCTCACAAATATTAAAAAAAAAAATGTGGGAACAAATTGTATCTCGTGCTCATGAATGAACAAAAGCCATGAGATATATTGTATCTCGTGCTCACCAATTAACAAAGAATGTGAACAAATGTGAGAGAAATAATTTCTTTCTACACGTGCTCACAAATTAATGGAAAAGTTGGGAAGAAATTGTATGTTGTGCTCACAAATAAGTAAAAATTTGAGAACAAATTATATCTTGTGCTGATGAATAAAAAAAAATGAGGGGAAATGGTGTCTCGTGCTAACAAATTAACAAAGAAAAAAGTGGGAGCGAATTTTATCTTGTGCTCATGCAGTATAATTTCCTTTTTGCTGTAATCTGTGTCGTTTAAACACTTTTTTTATACCGCGATGAGTTTTGCGGTGTGAAGAGCCGCGTATGAGACGAGGCCGTGTGTCTGTGTCTAGGTCATGGAGTACCTGATCGGCGGCGACGTCAAGTCTCTGCTCCACGTCTACGGCTACTTCGATGAGGACATGTCCTTAAAATACATCTCAGAAGTGGCACTAGCTCTGGACTACCTGCACAGACACGGCATCATCCACAGGTAGCGGTGTGTGGTTTTAGAGAAACAGCCCTCGTGTGTGTTCACACAGATAAACACAACAAAACCCAATCTCGACTTCTTTTCTCCTTCAGGGATCTGAAACCTGATAACATGCTGATCAGCAACCAGGGACACATCAAGCTCACCGACTTCGGCCTCTCCAAAGTCAAACTCGACAGGGGTACGGCGACGCCGAAAAAGACCTTATTGTTAAAAAATTGTTAAAATTTTTAATCATTGTTAATTGTAAAGTTAGTTATAAACGTATTTGTGCAGTCTTTAGTGTAATGATGCTTCGGCTTATAGACGTTTTGTACCCTGTAGAATTGAACCTCATGGACATATTGACCACGCCCTCTCTGGCCAAGCCCAAGAAGGATTATTTCCGGACACCCGGTCAAGTTCTGTCCCTGATAAGTTCTCTTGGTCTCGTAAGTACAAGAAGAATCACGTTTGTAACTGGCAGTGTGTATTTGGATCAGTAACGAATGCTTTTGTATAAATGTTGAAAATGTATTTACATCATACAATATAGGCATGTACTGTAATAATATTATAAAAAATTATAAACTTACAAATTAGCCACATTCTGTATTTTTCAACATTAATAGAAACAATCTGATGGGGATTTTAAAGCAGATAAGTAAGCCATTAAAAAAAAAAAAAAAACGTAAGGCTGGAGTTAGATTTCTTTTAAACAAGCTGACACAGTAAACTTTCATCTTTTACACACACTATACATCTCCTTTCTACATATCTTTTTATCTATACTTCCCTGTCTAATGGTTTGTTAGTGCAAATACACACTGTTACAACATGTATCTGTCTCCCCGGTGTCTCCGCTGTGTCCCCCCCCTGGTGAAGAACACTCCCGTGATGGATGGGAAGCGTCACTGCAGCGCCTCGGCCGTGGCCAGTCCCATGACGTGTGGGAAAGCCGTGCAGAGAAAGAGCTCGCTGTGTTCACCGCTGTTGTCTAGAAGACGAGAGATCCCGCATTCCCCCATCTGCTCGTCTCGAGGCCTCGGTGCGAATCTCCTGGATGTTTCGAGTTTTTTTATTTATTTATTATTTTTTTCTTTTAAATCTTTAGTATGATTCTCATCTGTTTGTCTGAGCACTGACTCTTTGAGTGTGTTGTGTGTGTGTTGTGGATTTTAGGAGCTCAGAGCGTGTTCAGTCCCAGCATGCTGGCCAAAAGTCTGACCCCGAGGCTGATGAAGTCCAGGAAGAGGTTCGAGTCTGTGGGCAGCGCTCACTCGTACATGCTGCGCTCCACTGACTCCGAGAGCTGCATCAGCCCGCTGTGGGAGGACGAGCAGGTAATACTCTATACCGTGATGATATCCGAGCACTAGTGAACCACTGACATTAGTGTTGTAGGGGATTATATAGAACAATAAAAGCAGTTTTTCTTTTTTTCATTTTTTTTTTTCACTCTCATAACTATGTTCTGTTATTCTGCACAATCAAAAGTCCCACTTTGACTTGAACACTATAATACAGAAGCATAGACAGTAGTATATTTATATATACTTTATCTTTTCCCCCAATTTTAAAATTGTGAAAAATAAATAAATAAAAATAATAATACATACGTTAAAAACATATGCAGTCTATGCATTTTAATTTGATAATGTTTTAAAAATATAATTGAGCTCGGTGTTCTTTTTTTAGGAACACTACTGTGTTGCTGGCAGTTGTGTTGTTACTAAACTTGTGTATATACAGGGTGGGCCATAAGTTTCAATACGTAGGAAAAATAAATTCAATTTTATTTGTATAGCGCTTTTAACAATCGTCATTGTCGCAAAGCAGCTTTACACAATCAAAAGAATTATT
>JAQMYG010000033.1:32935712-32955648 GCA_030014215.1 Clariallabes teugelsi
TTCACACAATATAACAGACACCAGCAAAATCTGGCAAATCAAGACACTAAATGATACAAAATGTCACCCAACCTGACGACTCATTTCTGTCTAGGAGACAAAGAAGAGATTAACATGAGATCTCATCTTGGAGTTTCTTTGCTATGAGAGTCGGTTCATATATGATTCGTAGAGGTTGTCTACGATTTGGGATAGAGACCAATCTTCGCGTCTGAAGCTATCTAGAGGAACAAAATTGGAAAGAAGGTGCGATAATATCAATTTAAAAAGAATTGTCTGTATAAATAACGAAAGATTTCTATAAAGGTAAAATAAATGTAAAAGTTGAACCCAAGTCCTCAGCACAGGCGTATAAAGTGTCCGAGAAACTCGTTTGCAAAACTGATTGTCGATCCGCAATGATTTTGTTTGCGTTTTTAATGTGATCTCCTGTCAGTCACTTTACAACTTTACAAAACTTTTGCAGTCACATGACCACCATGATGTCAGTCACAATGGTTTACGACAGAAGCATTGTTAACCAAAATTTGGCGAATATCACAGGTGTATTTTTTGAGGTGTATTTTATAGCTAAGAAAATAACAGACAGATTACCAGATGACCTGCTGGATTACCTGATGCTTTGTCACACCGATTAAACGAGTAACCTAGCAACATGTTTGCTTCTGTTCTGCTGATTATTTTCCTACGCAGCATGTCGTTGTGGACTTTGTTAATTATTCCAAAGTGGAACAAGCGTGTAGGAATGAATGAAGGAGGCATTAAGGATGTAGATTTGCAGAGGTTTGATTTGTTGTCATAACGTGATTACCTCGCTGTACAAATATGCGTGACTCCTTCAGGCTTTAATGCGCTGGCAGTACCGTTAGTTCATTCAGCGCTTCTGCTTCTGCAAATGAGAGGATTCTGTGTAGAGTTAATTAGCTTCTGTAGCGCGCGTTAGCCGAGTTCAGAGGCGAATCAGAATTAATTACTTAAGGAGAAAAAAGTTTTTGGTTTAAGATGACATAACGTTTTCATGTGTGTTTTGTATGTGTGTTTTGGCGGGACATGCGGTAGGCAACGTCTCCTATTGCCGTCCAGGAATGGGCGGGACCACGACAGACAGACGTCATCATTTAAATGCCAAATTGTCCTTTTAAGTACAGTACATGAAATAATTAAATACAGTACATGAAAAATTAAATGCAATTTAAATAGATTTTTTGATCTGCGTTTGTCATGCTCAGATCCCCAGATTAGCAAATGTAACGTAACACAATTTACGCTCAACGGAAACCTTAACCTTAATGTGCTACTTCTTACCAAGCTTTATTTTTCTTTGTAAATGCTCTAGTGACATTTTAACAGGTGGTCGTGTGTAGACAAGAACACGTTTTTAAGTTTTTCTTTCTTTTTCTGATAAGAGACTCAGAGAACTACAATTTCCAATTACATGTTGGAAATTAACTTGAATAAGGAACTGAAGGAACGTCAGATCTCACATGTGAGGGATATTTTAAAAGGTATTAAGAATCTTTTCATGATTTTGTCTTGTTATTGTGACATTGTTTCCTGTAGAACTGAGAAAAATCTTTTTTTTTTTTTTGGTTGCTCGCTGTTGTGAAATTTGGGGAACACAGTTTGTATTTTTTTTTTAGACTCGCTGCTGATTTTTGTTTTATTTTAGGACGACATGATGCAACTTTTAAAATGCTGCACTTTTATAGAATTGCATTAACGTGTTTTTTTTTTTTTTTTTTTTTTTTAGTAAATAATTAACATAACATTAATACCAAGTTTCTTTGCTTCACTTCAGACTATCACACCATATCAGGATCGATTAAATTCCTATTGCAGCAGTGTTTCTTACGTCATATCATTAGCTAGCTATGTTTATTTTAAAATATAAAAAAAAATATTTGACTTTTATTTCATTTGCATTAACTCTACTGATTGACTCGTTTTCTCCTTTTTGTGCTTTGTTAGAAGCAGGGGATTATTTTTTATTGATTATTTTCAGTGGATTTAAGTCGATTCCACGATTAACACTTGCTGTATTTGTTTTCGGGAATGCGTGATGCTGCCGTCTCTGGTACCCATTCACCATCCTGTTGCACACACACAAAAAATAAAGACAAAGGAGCCACAGTGCCTGCTTGCCAGATTGCGACTGTTATCAATGCTTATGTTTCATTTGGGACTCAATCGTCTCCTTAATCACTAAATAAAAGGCTTACTGAGACTCCTTTGCATTTTTTGTCTTGGCGAGCAACAGTTTCTTCAGCGTGACGCGACGCTTTAATGAGCGCAGAGCCACCTGGCATCGCTGTCAGGGAACACGCTGAGCATACGGTATCTGTCATCGTCTTCACAAATTCTTATTCATGTTCACTTAAAAACATTTTTTTTGGTTTGTTTGTTTGCACAATACAGCAAGTGTTATATTTTAAAGTTCATTCTTGTAGAGATAGAAGCCTCGGTCCTGTCCCTGCTCTGCTCTTCATTCAGTTACGTAAATCTTTTTTATAATCTTGATGTGATTTTGAAGCGTCCAGACGAGTTCTCCCAGGCTCTTCCCTCTTGTGACTCGATTCCCTTTCAGTGTGGACACCGTAATGGCTCTGGCCATTGATGTGGCTTCACATTCATCAAGTCCGCGCTGTTTTGTACCCGAGCCTTTGTTTTGGATCTCACTCAGTCATGAATAGAGCAACAGAACCACTTTCCTTTGGCAAATTTGCCGCCCTGTATATTCGCTACCTTGCAAAACGGGAATGAAAATATCTGCAAAATGAACATAATAGTAGTTCAGATTCAAAGAACTTTAATATTAATCCCGGTGGGAAATTTTTATATTATAATTTCAATTATTAAAGTATTACATTGCTTTACGATGAACTTTGTAGTAAATTTCTTTGCATTTTTTTTTTTGCTACTTATCAGATTTACAAGAACGTTGTCTTTTTTTTCCCTTTGGTGAACGGATTTCGCCAGACATCACCAAGCACTAACCTCATGCCGTGTTTACATTTAGCCACGCCCACAACTTGAAAGAGCTTCCAGTAACTCGGCTCAATCGCCACTCCAGCAAACTGCGCTACTACCGTAGACACGGAGTAACCCTTTCTCCTATTATAGGGCGCCATTACTTTTGTCCAAGTTAAACATCCGGTTTTATTTGACATATTCCATGTTCCGTTGCCTGTCGTTTTTCATGTTCTCATTGGAGTTATATTAGTTGTGTGTAATTGTGATAATTAAAGGATTTAAACTTGACAGCGTGTAATCAGTTTTTTTGCAAAACGAGTTATATTCCTTATAAGACGTTAACACACTGACACGTCCACGTAAGTTAATAACACATAATTTCCCTTTAATTGTGTGTGAAAGCAGTTACACTGAATGCAGTGGGTTGTCTAGACTGTTGAGGTAAATATTATAGCTGGTTATTGAAAGGTTTATTTTGACTGTAGTTCTGTAATTTTATGTAGGAAGTTTAATTAGTTTTTTATTTTTATAAATATTTAAATTTTCAACATTAAAGCAAACACTTTCTGAAGTAACTTACTCTTACTCTTTTACATTATACACACGTTGTTTAAATGTACATGTGCTTAACACCAAATAAAGACGCCACGTTGCCAGATTGTAAAAAACTCATGGAAGTATATATTTCTGTATTCAAGTTATAAATACAGCTGTATCTTGCAGCGACTCATTTCTCAGGATTCTGCCTCTAGTGCGGGAACGCTTTAGTATTCCACCTGGTGAGCTTATGGAATGTTTAATGAAGTCGGAGGCGAGGCATATCTTAACGTCCTCCACCGTGTCCCAGCGGACAGACGGAGAGTCATAAAACTGCCTCGCGTCATGTCTTTAAGTTGAACTTGACTCGAGTGGGGTGAAATATTAACAGATTTATTTGTTTGTCCTTTTACCAAGTAGATTTCTGCTTTCTTTTACGAACATGTACGAGGAGTGTACGCGTAGAAAGGACACTTTGTGATGCTTTTAAGTAGCTTAGTGTTATAACCTCAGTAGATGAGCTTAATAATAATTTCTATTTTTTGTGCATATTTTTAAAAGCACTACACAATTAAAATTAGGAATGCAGTGCAATCGTCTAGGTCGAATTTCTCCATAGGAAATAATGTAAATACAGATAATCCGGTCCAGCCACCCAAAAAATATTACCAATTTTAACACTATAATCATATTTTTGCATATAAAAACAATCAAATCACATTTAGGAAAGACATGTGAATGAAGTGAAATATGAAATAAATAGAGATTAAACCTCACTTAACATTAATTTATGATTCCTCTCAGCACCTGCTGCTTTACAAACCAAACTGAAAGCGGCCCCCTTTTCTTCTTGCTACCGTCCTTGATAACATATTTGGGGACCCCATGGTGCTACATAAAAATATGTAAACTCGCTTCGCTTGGCTTTATGCCAATACTAATATACTAATATGTATAATTTATTTCATACACGCGACCTGAAGTACACTCGGTCACTTGTGTGCCGAAAGTCTTTCATACGCCGAGGAACATTTCTTGCAGAATTTTAGGTCTCGGGGTGAAAATTTGTGAGGCCATATGCTGAGGTACCACTGTATACGAAAACATTTTATAACTTCTTAATAAAATTTTTCTTTTTTTTAATTCTATGTTTGTAATAAGACACAGACTGTTTAATAGCTTTCACATTTTCTCCATCACGTGTGTCCTCACAGACATGAAGTTCTTGAACTTGTGCATATGCACCATAAAGGGGCGGGAATAAAGCCCAGACCCACCTGATATTGGCTAGTGGTGGTATGATTGACGTGCGAGGGATTCTTGATTTCTCTGCCTTCGAGCTACAACATGAAGGAAGGACATGAGTGTTTCCATGTGTGTGTTTAGTTAGCAAGAAGATATTTTTCGAAATTATTATTGTAAAAAGAATTATATGATATAACAAAATCTGAAAAACAAACAAACAAAAAAATGTGATTGCGAATCAGGACGTTTATAAAATCGTGATACTGACAGAATCGAATACAAATCGAATCGTCACCTAGTTATCGTGATGACGCGGTGTCGGGAGGACGCTAGTGAATCCCGTGCCTCGTCAGTATTAGCTAATCTGGTTTTGGATTTTGGTTCTGAATCACCGCTTCCATCTGATCCGAATCTGGCGTTCTGAGTAATGATACAAATAGTTACGTTATGAACAGAGAATGTTTTTCTATGTCATTTTAAACCTCTCTGCTTTCGTGGAGATTTCAAGGCTTGCATCACGTCACATTCTTTGCGTTCCCACTCCCACGTCCGCCGTGGTGTGTGTGTGTGTGTGTGTAATATCGGTCGACCGGTCGCGTGTTCGGACATGTCTACACTTCTACACTCCGCCTGTGTAACTGCACTCCTAACTGGTGCGGTTCTCTGAGTTTCGGCAATGGAAGTAAACTTCCCTTTCCTGATTGTCTGGGATACGAGTCCCGCAGGCCTGGCGCTGTAACCGTGGGAGAGTTTAGGCATGCATCAGGGGGGGACGGCTTGACCTTTGGATGACCTTTTTAGATGCGATGTTTGCGTAGCTCCTGACAGGGCCGAGATTACACCAGAGACCATTTGCTTTTTTTTTTACATTTTTTTTTTAAGAGTAGATTTCACAATACTGTTTCTAGAAAGTGGAAATAATGAAGAAGAAGAAGAAGAAAAAATCAAAGGCGTGAAAGGTGAAAAATGGATTTAATAAATAAGTAAATAAATAAAACTAATCAATAAATAAATAAGCTCAGTTATCAGCAACTACCCAGGGCGGCCCCTCGCTCGGCTCCTTCCTGTCGTCAGCCGTTTTTCGCTCCCCGAGTAGCCAAGCTGAGATTTCTGGAAATGTCCAGGAAACCCGGGAATAATTAGGGTTCGCTTCCTTCGACTGGACTTTCATCTCACACAAAGGCGCTATGTCGAAGAGCGAGCGATGATTCACAGCACCATGGCATGACTCCGTGACTCAGAAGTGTGTCGTATGATTTCTTCCTCTTTCCGCTGAAACGAGGCACCGACCTCGACCTCGACGCAAACATGTGAAATTCCAAGAATTTCTCTCTCTCTCTCTCTCTCTCTCTCTCTCTCTCTCTCTCTTTCCCTCTCGAGATCCATGAAAGTGCAAACCCAGTCTTTTTGGCTGACAGACAGCACGAGAGCACTAAAAGCCCAACAAATCCCTGACACAGAGTCGTCTCTCGCTGAACTCGAGGCTGTTCTGACTTGTTCAGCTGGCACTCTGAAGCCTCTGAGCTTTATCTGCTTAAAGACTTGGACCGAAGCGACGGAGCTTCTTTTCAGTTTGATGTACGAATTCTGTCATGTTATGGCATCTCTCCAAAAAAACAAAACAAAACAAAAAAAAAACACAGGTTTTCAGGTTTCAGTAGTGTATTTTCCTTCATGTAATAACTTGAGAAATACACCATCCATGACTTCAGACAAGATTTGTCTCGTCGAGCTTCCTAGATCTCTCGAGCGCTTGATTCACACACACACACACAGTTGTGTATTGATGCTCCAGACTGCTGTGACGGTTCTGGCAGGAACTCTGGGACGACCTCATCACCTGTGCGTTAGTCAGAATGTTTCCTTAATGATGATTGATTGATTTGATTTCATGAAACCCAGATCTCTGACCTCGCCAAAGTTGAGTTGATAGGACTTTTTTATTTTATTTTTATAATGTCGTTTATTAATGAAAGAAAATCACAAGCACTTCTGAAACGGATCAGTTCCTGTCGTCACTTAGATTATGTTCCTAGAGCATCTGAAAATTTTAAAATAAAAAATTCGAATTTTCGATATGGTCCAAAAAATGGCTATTTTCATAGTTTAAGAACAAAATACATTAAAAAAAATTCTTGTTCTTTTTATATGTGACCTCATAGAAGAAGAGCCCCTCCCCCCAGCTTGTTTAGCTCTGTTGTTCTCCGGAAGGGTGTGGCTCAGCAGTAGCTCCGGTACATAGACACTGAAAGTGTGCATGATGTCTTTATAACTGTAAATACACAAACATCTATCTATCTATCTATCTATCTATCTATCTATCTCTTTGCATCTTTTTTTCATAAACTCTCCTTATCCATTATTACCTTTTTTGACGTTAAAACCTGAGAAACACCCGACTCTCCACACTTTGTCATAAGAGAGCGATCAGGATTTGGCGCGTTCTCGCTCAGCAGCTATTATGTTAGCGAGGCCATTAGCACACACCCCGCTGTAACTTCAGCCACAGAGCTGTTCCTCAGATTGGATTACTGACCACGCACCGACTTTATATCCGGGGTGTATCACTATCACGATAACGACAGATGGAGCAAAGTGCTTTCACAGCACTCAGCGCTCAGCACGAGTGCTCGGGGTGAACCGGGGGTCAGAGGTGCCCGGGAGTGTTAAGAAGAAAGTGAAGCGGATGAGTTCTGTGAGACTGAGAATGAGCGGATAGTGGGAAAAAAAATCTTGTTCTTTTAAAAAGAAATCTTTGGTGTCGGATGATAAAGTGCATATAGTAATGTAAAATCAGGGTGTGTGTGTGAATGAGTTTTATATTTCATTATTACTATTGTTAGTCACAAAATGCTGTTTTTTTTTAGTTTTTTTTTATCAGATAAAAATATACAAATGGTGTTCGAGTCAAAGCAGAATCAAAAGTTTATTTCTCTGTATAATCCCCTGCTACACAGTGTTTCACTAGTGCGCTCGGACACCATCATGGTAGAAAGTTTTCTTAGCCATGATCGGACTGACTGAAACGCCGGCCTCCCAGGAACTCCTTCAATGGCTAAAGCAAGTGGAAATGTCTTAGAGAGAAGTCAGGGCTTTTCAAGGATCAGGTGTTCTGCTCACTGAAGGTTCACGGGAACGACCGCAGTGCGCTCCGAGCCACCTCAGTCATTCACGGACGCACCGTTCAAACGTTTTACTGTCTCATAACCAACCGTACTGCGCTTGTACCGTCGTCTGTAAATGCTAATCGGGTTTTTTTTTTACGCCTTCGTTCACCACAAATTTCATCACGAGTCCTGCTCTGACTTTAACGCCGTGGTTGATTTAGTCCAGATGTCGTTTCTCAGTAGAACCTAATCGACCCTAAAGAGAGTTTTCATCTCCTCTTTAAAAACTCGGCTTTACCTAGGGGGTGAAAAGAATCGCCGCGCTGACTCCAAGGCTTTACACTTTTTCTGTTTATATCAGCAAATATTAAATCTGATGAGTCATCGTGCAGTTCTCCTGTTAGTCATCGTGTGACTCCTAAAGGAGAGATTTTTTTCCCCCCTCACAAGCACACTTTGGAAAAAAAGTTCCAGTACTTGCGAAAAAAACAAACAGCCATTATGTCTGAGTGGGAGGGGCAAACACTGTCAATCACAAAAGCACTGACCAGTCACTGGAGCCTGTGAGTTCGTGTATGAGGAAGAGGGCAGACGGCACTTCACTCAGAGTAGGAGCGTTCCAATCGGCCGGAAGTACCCTGAGAAGTGCACTACACAGAGTGTTTAGCCACATTAAAGTGCGATTCCAAAGCGCAGGGGGCAGAAATGTTCAGGTCAAAGGGAACCGCGGACGGTGTAGGGAACGAGCGAATAAAAAATGTATTACGTCATAGCGTCTCGCGTGGAAAAAACGGAGCTCGAAAAAGGGATTAAGATATTTATTAATTATGATCATTATTATCGTCTCGCTGAAGCGTGGAAAGAAATGGGATTAAGATATTTATTATTATAATCATTATTGTCGAGGACAACATCATTTTAATAGGACATAATAATTTAACTTAATCAAGAAATTCTTAATATTATATAGGCTAGTAATCTGTTAAAAAATTCTCCTTAAATCTTGTAGATTAATCAATCATTTATTTACACGTTTCAATAGTATGTTTTATAATGGGATCAGTTTTTGTTTCAATAAATATTTTTACCACAAAAATATAGCAAAATACCAACAATGTGGTGGGGGGGGGGGGGTAGGTGGTTAGCGGGTGATTGTAGGTAAATTAGGGAGCCAATCGAGGGGGAACTGTTACCATGGTAACGCACATAGAAAGCGACGTCTGCTCTGGTGACTTGGCAGGGTGTTCCGACATTCCCCGTACAGGGAACACCCCCTGAGTAGGGAGCAGCACCCTGTGAAGTCCACTGGGGACTGGAACACAGCCTGGGTATTATGCTGCCTTTCAACTCCACAGGTCAAGAAAAAAAAAGAAAAGTGGTTGACGGTTGACCGTCTCATGCGACTTGGATGCGGTTTGGGGAAAAAAGCAAGCGAGGAACCTGGAGGTGTTGGTGAGCGAGTACGAGGAGATTTACAACATGTCGGAGACAAGAGACGAGGTTCCAGACGACCGTTTTATTTAAGGACGTTTACATTTACGGCATTTAGCAGACGCCCTTATCTGAGCAGTCAACGGTTGAGGGCGTTGCTCAAGGGCCCAATAGTAGTGGCGACTTTGTGGTAGTGGGGTTTGGACTTTATTATTAAGTAATAAAAAAAAGAATCTATTGAAAAAGAGTGTTAATTCTGTACAGAGATCTTATGCAGTGAGATACTCAGTGTGCACAAAACTTTATTTAATGTAGGAAAAGATAGATATTATGTAAAGAACATAACACACGCTGTTGGCTGTTACAGGAAATCAATTAGTGGAGTGATGTGATGATGGAAGTCGCTGTTGCTGCCCAAAGTCGAGCAGCCATGAACCACAACAGCTAGTGTTATGTACATTATATCAGATATAAAAAAATCTGATCCTTCTGACCAATCAGACTCCAGAATTCATCAGCGCTCTGGGACACAGATGTGCGATTTAATCTATCTTTTGTTGGTCGCTTCAATTCGATAAATCAGTTTTTCTGCCTTTTATTTTTAATCGAGTAAACGTTAAATGACCGGAAATTGAAGAAATCCTTAAAATACTCACATTTTACATGAGTTTTTGCTGCTGCTGCTTCTTTTTCTTCTTTTGGTGTTTATGAGTGGTTGGTGCAATATCGCCACCTACTGGACAGGAGTGTGGATTTAAGGGAACAATACACAGCATTTCAGTGTTTATTAGATAGTTTATTAGTTTGTAATACTGTTAGAAAGAAATATTACCACTTCAGACCTTAAACATCAGTGATTTAGAACTGGATCGACTAAAAAATCGTAATGAAAAGTTGTAAAAAATAAAGTAAGTCTACCAGTGATTCACAGCTCTGTTAACAAGGATTTTCCTCCACGTGATGTCATTCTTATTACATTAGTCAAGCACCTCAAATCAGATGAAAATGAAACGCTCTGGGTGACTGATGAGAAGGTCAGCGGTTCGAGACCCGGCTCCAAAAAATTAGCAAAGAAAGAATTTCATTGTGCTGTAATGTCCATGTGACAAAGATGTCTTCTTCTTCTTCTTCTCCTACCAAAAATACAGATAAGGAATTCGCCTGTCGTCCCACTTAGTGTTACAGAATCACTTGTAATAAATCTCTTATCGCCTCCATATTAGAGCTGGACAGGAAGCTGAAGGAGGAGATCACACAGACGTGTCGGCCATTAATCTGTCTAACACTCCTCCTCCTCCTCTTCCTCCTCCTCTGTGAGTCGGTGTGTGTGTGTGTTTGTGTGAGTAGATGAGCGTGACGTTTAACACCTGCCCTAATCGACACCATATCAACATCCACAGTTAAACACTCTACATCTACGCTGCGTCGTTAAAAACCGGCCGAAACCAGATTCTTAAGGCTTTCCAAGGAATAAGGATTTACATCTGAGATTGTGTAACACCGCGCTTGGGGCTTTTTGACCAAATGCTTTTGAAATAGAGAAAAGAACAAGAACAAGTAGTGGGAAAGTAAAAGTGGGAAACCAGTAAGTACTTAAGGGTGTATATTTAATAGACACTCGTTCCCGGCAGTCTAGCGCTGAAGTAAGAGTGAGAGACGTGATGTGGGAGGCTGAGTGTGGACAGGAAGGAAAAGACAAAGCTTCCTCCCAGAGGAACGAGGCACCGCCCACGCAACACATCCAACATTCAAACGTCTCGGACTTCACTACATGTTTATTATTATTTTATTCTAAACCTGAACTATGTACCTTTTAAATCATGCGCTTTTGTAACTAAAACTCATCAGTTTTTAAGTACTCAGTACAAACGTTCATACCAGGGTGTCGTCGAATCTGATTTGTTCAGAAAGCGTGAACGAAGGGTGTTCAAGTCAAACCAGGAAGTTGGATGGTGCAATAAAGGGCTGTACATTTGTGAATAACTATAGCTAGTGAAAATCGTCTTCAGGACAGACAGGACAGTGATCTCATTAGCGTTGAGAGAGAGAGAACTAAAAACGTTTTCACAGGGATCGCGGGATCGTTTCCAAGAACCGTTGACGCCAAAGTCTGGTTCAGTTTGATCAGTGAGAACACGAGCGTTCCAGGCTCGGGGACCGTACCCGAGTCCGCTTCGAGAGCGGTGCAGCGTTTTTGTCCGCGGATTGAATCAGATTTGGCGTACACTTAGATAAATGTCTCTTCTTTTGTCAAGTTTATGCCGCAGTAGTCTAGTATTACACAACTTATCAGGTTAATCACATCAGGGATTTACATTTCACACTCGCCTTTTAGACTGCACATAAATGCGTAATACATAAAAGTTACTTCTCAATAAAGTTACAACTGTGAGTCTTAGTGGTTCAGTCTGATGTTTACCAGCCAGACATAACATTTAAACCCACCTAGGATTAGGGTTCCACTGGTTCCACCGACGCATGATTGTATAAGCGATTTTTTTTTTGCTGCTATGCGAGAAGCTAGTCGAGAAACCCACCTCTTCTCATTCCAGGAGCTGCTTATTATCAAACACACCAGTGAGGTTTCTTTCTCTCTCTCTTTTTGTCCTCATACAGCTGGTGACTCTGGAGATCTTCAAGTATCTCGAAAACCTGTTACGTTTTAGAAAAATATATATATTTAATGACTTTAAACGAGGTCGTGAAAGGACACGTGTTTCAAGTTTATCTAATCTAGGCGCGAGTGTGCGAGAGAGAGAGAGAGAGAGAGAGAGAGAGACGTAATTTCGACCGAGCTTCTCTTTAGTCGAGCGGCGGTTGACCACAGGTTGATGGAGGCTCACCACACCCGCTCTCGGAGGAACTGAGCGCTTCTCGCTGCTCTGCGGAGTTCCACGCGGTCGCTCTCGATGCGACGAGATGCACACACAGAAGATCGATTTTAAAACATTGTAGGATGATGTCATCGGTTATCAGCTACGTTAGCGACAGACGGCGTGCGCTCATTTATGGAGTGTTTTATTCCTCTTATACTACAGCGGTGATTCATTAAGGAGGAGAGCAGCGTCGTTCAGGAAAACATCCATTCATAGTTTACATCAGAGTTTTGGAGCGTAGACGAGGGTTTTATTTGAGAGTGTGTGTATGTTATGGGATCTTTTTATGTTTTTATTTTTTTTTTAATATAGAATTTTAATTTGAGACTGAAATTTTGAAGTCAGTCTTTTTTTTTTAAAATTTCAATCTTTAAGAGGACAAATAAAACTAAAATGCGTCTTTTTTCTTTATAAAATGTATAACTATATTAAATAGTATTTCATTCATTCATTCATTCATCTTCTATACCGCTTTATCCTGTATTCAGGGTCTCGGGGGGCCTGGAGCCTATCCCAGGAAGCTTCGGGCACGAGGCAGGGTATAAATAGTATTTAGTTTTTTTCAATTAAAATTTTTCATTAAGTTTTTATCTGGGCAATTTATACATCATCACAGTATAAATAAAAAAAGTAAAAAAAAATAAAAAACATTTTGCCAGATGTTTTTGCACAAATTTATACGTGTGTGTATATAAACATGTCAACATTTTCCATATTCATATGTACATTTGATTTGTAAAATTTTTTTTTATGATATGTCTAATATGAAATTCTAAATTATTTTCATGTTATACAGCACCTAGCCAAAAAAAAAAAAAAAAAAAAGTCATCTACTTCAGTAAGGATAAATTATTGTCCTGCATTAAGCAAAGAAAACAACTACGGAGTTGATTTGAAGTTACTGGAACTGGTTTAAGAATCTTAAAAAAACTCACAGGATTGGGACTAAACTGCTGTGTGTCCATAAGAAAACCACTTGTTAGTGAGACTCATCTGGAAAAAAGGCTTCAGTTTGCTAACGGAGCGTAAAGATTAGACTTTGGAGCGATGGAAAAAGGTCATGTGACCTGATGAGTCCCTATTCCGGAGTGATGGGCGTGTCAGGGTGAGAGGGGAAGTGATCATGCATAGTGTCCACCGTACAAGCCTCTGGAGACAGTGTTATGGTCTGGGGGCGCTTCAGTCGCTCAGGTCGAGACTCTGGCAATAGTCTATAATTATGTGGCAATAAAACAAAGTCAGCTGACGACCTGAATGTGCTGAATCTCCAGGTTATCACATCTGTGGAGCTTTTCTTCCCGTATTCCAGGACTCTTAAAAACAAGTTTCTACGTTCATAAAGTCATGATCTCGATCCTGGTTTAATCGTCTACCTGGACGGAAAAATTAAATGCACATCAATAAAAACATGCCGTTCTTTTCTTCTTCTGCTTTTCCCAGGCGCAGGATAAGAGGAAGGCGCTGGAGGAGACCAAAGCGTACACGACCCAGTCACTGGCCAGCGTCGCCTACCAGATCAACGCCTTAGCCAACAATGTTCTCCAGCTGCTCGACATCCAGGCCTCGCAGCTCCGCCGCATGGAGTCCTCCATCAACCACATCTCACAGGTCTCTCACACACACACACACACACACACACAAACACACACACACACACATACAGACGCAGAGTACATACAACTGTCTGTCGCATTCTCTCCTTGTCCTCTACTCTTTCACACATCAGTGTATGACTGTGTGTGTGTGTGTGTGTGTGTGTGTGTGTACGACTCTCAGAGTGACGTCATTCTACATCACGTCTCATACGTAGAGTCAGAAAGCTGAAGATTAAAGTGTGTGAATCAATGTGAGTGGAAAACAGAAGTTGGAGAAACGTGTGTGTGTGTGTGTGTGTGTGTGTGTGTGTGTGTGTGTGTGTGTGTGTGTGTGTGTGTGTGTGTGTGTGTGTGAGAATGAGTGGGACGCTGCTACCTCTGTATGAAGAGGCTGTTAATAGACTATGAACAGACAGTGTTTTGTCTGGCCAGCTGGAGCCTCAGAGAGAGAGAGAGAGAGAGAGAGACTGTGTGTTCCCTTCTTACTGATTGTGTGTGTGTGTGTGTGTGTGTGTGTGTGTGTGTGATTATTGGATTATTGTGCTTCAGGCTCTGATGCGAGTAAAAAGCTCTGTGCCTTTCGTACAAAACATGCAGCGCCAGTCTTTCTTTCCCAACAACACATGACCCATTCAAATATAGACTCCCGCTGGCCACTTTAATAGGAACACTCATCCATGTGGGTTCACATGAGTTACAGCTCGACACACCTGGAGATTCCTGACATGTTAAAATAACAACAAAAAAAAGTGTAATAGTTGCTATGCTTTGTGTGTTTTTACATTGAAGGTTATGAATAAACCTGAAAGTTTTTATTATGATGATCTTGAACATGGAGATAAATGATCTTCCCTCTTCCAGCACTTAGATACACAGTCATACACAGAATGATATGATATGCAGTGAAATGTTTTTACAACCGCACATGACATAGAAAAAATATAAAAAGAGCATGAAATAAGAATATCATAATAAAAAATAAAAATAGAGTATTTACAAGAAAAAAAAATATTTTAAATAAGGAATATAAAATATGAAATAAAAATATATTCAGTTGGATTGGAACCTTGGATTGCGAGAGTAACTCGATCCGGAAGCGTGCTTGTACATCAAAGCACTCGTATATCAAAGCGAATTTCCCCCCATAAGAAATAACGGAAACTCAGACAAGCTTAAAACAAATTAACCTGCACTTTACCTTTGAAAAGAATCAAAAGTCGTTTGAAGTAAGACGAAGGCCGTTGTCAATGCTTTACACGCGCACTCACACGTGGTCACAGTATTATAGGAAACAGTACACGCGCGCATGGATATTGACTATACGAGTGACGCACGCGCACTGAGACCGAGCATGGGAGACGATTACCCACAATCCCACAGCATGCGTGAGAGAGAATAAACATCGGCTCAGTTGTGATCGCGTGATACGTACTACAGTACTCGTATATCAAGACCTTGCTCGTTTAACAAGTTAAAATGTATTAAAAAATTTTTGCTCGTCTTGGCGAGTCTTTAAGGTGAAAAGATTTTCCCAGAAGAAATAATGTAGATGCTAATAATCCTTAAGCCACTCCAAAATAATACCAATTATTACAAAAAAAACAAAAAAAACATAGCTTTTAATTGAAAGCATGTCGTAGGCAACATTGGTATTGTGGGTTGACTCTTTCGAAACGGCTTTTGCTGACAGGGAAAAAAAACTCGCTTCGCTAACAAGTGTTGAACGGCTCCTGGACGTACGCGCAACTTAGCCAGTGTTAGCCAATCGTTTGTTAGTTTGCAGGCGGAAAATGCTTCGTATGCCAATGTAATGGAGGAGGGCAGCCGTATGCCGTATCAGAATCCACAAATCTTTAATTTTTATGTTTGTTGAAGTTGCTGTGTTGCGCCAAACCAGAAGCTCAGAACAGACTCGGAGCCATGTGTCCGTCTCCTCTGCACTCAATCTGCGACACGGCTCTGCTTTGGAGATGATGTAATGACTCAGTCCTTCTGAAAGCACTGATGCAGATCTTCCTGCACAGACAGATGTTCATTTGATCAGACAGACAGAGTCACAGGTTACACTATTACATACAATATGACTCTACTATTATCACAAGACATGGATAAAGTGTACTTCTGTAAGTGGTGTAATGGCTTTAGTTGATCGCCAACGTGGACTAATGGGTGACGGATAGATGTTTTTTGTTTTCTTTCTCACACATTAAAAGAACAGTGTGTGTGTGTTTTGTTGGGTGTTTTCACACTAACAGCGTCGAAGGAGAGGCGGCTACTGATAACTGCCAGAAACCCACAAACATCTGGTGATCGTTTCCCGAGTCGAAAATAATCGCTCGATCGTGTGCCGCCTTCGCTCTGTTATTAAGCCTTTGCTCGATTAGGAAACTCGCTAGAACACAACAACACACACACGTGCAAGTGTGAATAAGTACAGTTTCACATGTGTGGGTGTGTCTGAGTGTAGTGTTGCTAGGTTATGCGTTTGTGTGTGCTGATGTTTTAGCGGATGCCACCCTGAGAAAACTGCTGTAGCGTTCTCATTTCCTGTTTGAAGCCGTTGTCAAGGGCAATCCTAGACATATGTGATGTATTTAAATAACAAAACGCTGCCTAGGGTATTTTTTTGGAATATTTATTCTTCAGGTGTCAAAGCAAATCAGCATTTCTCTGACAGTGGGCATGGCCTCTTCCGGCATTACTCCGCCCATTTCCCCCGGGCTCACTCGCTGCTTTGATGAGAATAAACAGAGTTGTAGATAACGTTCCATGGCCTTGACTCTCGCCTGATTTACAACATATTGAACAGAACTTTTCACCACCATCATCACGACATCACCTTTGAGTGGCGTTGCTGTTAAAAGAACAGTGTTTCAGGACATTCTCCAGCATAGACTCAACGTTCACAAACCCAGTGGGTTCACAAAAGAGTAAACGAACGATTCTGCTACCTAATACCTGAGTGGCAAACTGGAGTGGTCAGTGAACTCGGTTAATCCATGTCTTTATGGATTTTGCTTTGTGCACTGGTGCGCTGTCATGTTGGAACTGACGAAGGGTTGTTGTTCAGGAGTTGGGCTTGTCCCCTTACTTCCATTGGAAGGAACTCTTAATACTTCACCATACCAAGACATTTTGGACAATTTCATGCTCCCAAATTTGTGGGAACACTTTGAGGACGGCCCCTTGTCCTGGTCCATAAAGACATGGATAAAACAAAGCGAGTTTGGTGTGGAAGAACCTGACTGTCCTGCACAGAGTTAATTCAGTTAATAGTAGCTCTGAACTTAACTTAAACATCTCTCCTGTTATACCGAACGTCCAGCCTCCTCACACACAGTGTGACTGCAGATCCATCCCTGCTATCTGATGTCTCCATGTTTAGTCTGGTTCCTCCTTCCTATTGCCATCTCAGGATGTTTTTTTTCCTTGCCACCATCACCCTCGGCTCGCTTATCAGGGACAATCTGATTTATACATATTTGTACTTTGCGACAATGACCATTGTTAAAAACACGATATAAATAAAACCGAGTTGAATTGAATTAAAGAAAGAAACCCGAGACAGTAATCGCATTTCGTCGCAACATTAGATATATTTTCACCAAAGGATGGCTAGACACATAATCTGCTAAATGCGATTTGCTAAGGCAATGTTGTTGACTCTTATTAGACTGAATTAAACCAAACAACAGTGCATTATGGGTATTTTGACTGGTCAGTGAATTCGGTGAATCCATGTCTTTATGGATTTTGCTTTGTGCACTGGTGCGCTGTCATGTTGGAACTGACGAAGGGTTGTTGTTCAGGAGTTGGGCTTACTTCCATTTTCTGTCTCCCTTTTTTGTTCGTTATGGAATAATAATTGTTTTTGGACACAGCTACTCAAAATGCTGCATTGTGAAGAGGACAGGCTATAACACGGTTGTACCTGCCACAGCTGGCTCTGACTCGGCGCTCGCAGGAAAGCCGGCGTAGGAATTATGTTTGGGTCATTTCATTTACAGGGCGGTGTGAGATTTATGCAGCGTGAGGAAGCTGCCAGGCCGTAAACTGCTGCTCGGAGGGATGGAGGTGTGAGATGGGGTCATACTGAGTCACACATTCGCTCATCAGACTATTCAGGTCAAAACACACCGCGTGAAAACGCCATTACGCTCGGGTATCTTCTTAGTTCATGCAGGCCAACTGGAACTGTGTGTGTGTTCATGACTAGAGCTAGAACCTCTGAGCTTGGTTTAAGAGTGTGTGTAGTCTAAAATGATGGGGCTGTAACTCTTTATTAGGACGTCACCGCTGTTAAATCACTGTCCTGACTGACCGTAAAGATTTAGCCGTAAACCGAGAGAGAGAGAGAGAGAGAGAGAGAGAGAGAGAGACCTCCAGGCCTCCGTGATTCAACCTGGTTAATAATCTGGAGCAGCGATGACCGGAATCTCCCTCCAGGCAAGATCCTTATTCCTGAGTAACACGGCAACGTAATTATGCAGCCAATTAGTTCGGGTGGAGAGTAAAGACTTTTCAGCCAAAATCACAGTATTGGTGCTGATTTTATTTATTTATTTTTTAAGTTATAATACAAAAAAAAATTGTAGTTAAACTGAAGTTTATGCAACACGGAAGTGACCAATCTCGCTTCCCTAAAAATTTCAAGTTGCTAACTTTAGCTGTCTTGGAGAGACGATTTTATACAATATGTTATACTGTCTCACTTCAAACAATAGTCATTTCATATTTCTTAATGAGTATTTATACTAAAATTGGTGTAAGCTTTTAGAAGGATAAAATAAAAATGCAATTTTATTTAAAAATTTTATTTAATTGCTTAAATTAAAGCACTCCGGTTTTTGGTAAAAGCTTAAAAAGCAAAACAATCTGTAGTGTCCGTAACCATGTCAGATTCATGTTGCAATATCTTAACAATTTTGTATTTTATAATAATACACTTTTTCAGGTTTATGTCTTTTCATGTGAAATCTAAAGTTACATCTGAATGACAGTTAAGATTATTGAAAGATTTGAGTTACGGACACTACGGAAGAGTTTGAGTTACGGACGCTACAGCAAATTTAGCAAATGTGTTTCTTTTTATATGATAAAAATATAAATGTGTATGCATATTTACAAAAAAAAAACAAAAACGAAGCATGGATCGGAATACAAGAAGCATTGAGTATTGTAAAATTCACTTCTTCACTCAGGCGATTATCACCGATACCATGTTTTGACTGTTTCTGATGTTTTCTCGACCTCACTGTTATTACTTACTCGACTTTATCATCTTCACCGCGAAACTTGCAAAATTCTAAATAAAGCACTAAAAAAAAATTATACTCGACTTGTTGTTGATCTCGCACCAGATTTTACACAAAAGATATTCAACCATAAATACAAACGATAATGGCGAAATCAAAGTGTGTTTATTTATTTATTTATTTATTTATTTATTTATTTGGTAAAATATAATTTCAAAAAGCGGACTACTCTGCTGAGTAAGAATGAGTCAGGATCATTCTTCACAGCACACTCAGACAGCTGGCAGAAATAGTCGGCGAGTCCAGCTGTGGTGGGAGCGACGGGATCGGGTGGGTGATGTTTCAACGCCATCCGTGGAACCGTTTAGTCAGAGACTGAGTCAGTGACCAGGGATTGAGCAAGATGTCTGTAACAGCACCTCAGAGAGAGAGAGAGAGAGAGAGAGAAGGAGGAAGTGAGGAAACTAGTGTTAAAGCCCAGTTCTACATCTATCAGGACCGGCTTCTGATTCCTTCTGAAACCTGAATGAACTGTCCACTGATACTAGTTCTAAGTCCTGAAAAAAAGTTCTGAGTCAATTTTAAATCACGATTTCGCTACATTTTGACAGAACTTTTACCATCGTGTTTGACGGACAGCTAGGATTCTTTGACTTTCTTCCACAGAGGTTGTCTTAGATACGGCTCTGATGAAATAATACGACACCCCAAACCCTGAAGGGAAGAAGACTGAAAAAGAGACGGGAAAAAAGAGTTTTAAATTTAGACTTAATATGATTCACAGTTTCTGTGACAAAAAAAAAAAAAGTCATGCGTTTTTGCCGCAAAGCAAATAATTCTTATTGTAAGAGCCATATCACATTTGTTATGTCAGATGGATCTGTAGAATGTGTTGTTGTGTTTATTTGTTTGTTCTAGTT
>JAQMYG010000033.1:32974846-32989622 GCA_030014215.1 Clariallabes teugelsi
TGTGTGTGTGTGTGTGTGTGTGTGTGTGTGTGTGTGTGTGTGTGTGTGTGGGGTGAAGAGGTGGGGCGAGGTGATGATTATGTCCTCGTCTTCCCCATGCTTGTTGTTTCTGCTCAGTGTTTCTTTCTGCTGCTGTTTGTTTATTGTGGGTGACATGAGGGTTTGTTTACTTTCTGTATGAAGGACGTGAACATCTCGGTTATCAAAGGGAACAGGAAATGCCTATCGAGGAACACGTATCGGTACAGCATTCTGTATAAACACACAAGGTTGTTTATTTACAACACAGATCATCTTTGTATCAGTTCTATCCTTATGACTGGATGTCTGGGTAATATTTATTACACTCAGCAGCTTTATTGTTTTCATGTTACACTGATCAAATTTTTCAGGTCACAAAGGTGTAAACTATTTTAAATACCATAAATACATGTACAGTAGGTTTCACAAACACACCAAATACAATCCTGCTTTTTTCTGGTTGTCATTATGATGTAATGCGATGTTGTAGCTCTAGCTCGCTATTCGTTCCAAGTCAGGACATGCCTGTGGTTATTACAAGGCGAGTTAATTAGCTGTCGATTTTTTTTTTTTTTTTTTTAAGAATCAGTCCAAATAAAAAACCTTTTGTATTTTATAAGGCTTTAATATCTTTCACACAATGCAGTGTGATTTCAGCAGTAAAGCACTTTATTAGATGACTAGGTTAGTGCACTTACTGCGTTACATGGAGACCATTACTTAGCCGAAGGTTTAAAAAACTGTAAGGTCAGTTCTTAAATTGTTTCCAAAATGTCCTTAGTAAGATGACATACTACAGGTCAAAATGACCTTCATCTTATGTTATTTTATTTTTACTTTTTCTCTAATGAAAGGAATGGTGTTTTTGTGCACATTATTTGAAACCGATCAATCTTAAGCCCTAAGCCCACTTTCTTAGCAACTTCAGGCCCATTTTTAACCACATTATCTAAAAATTAGCATGTTTAAACCCTTCCTACTTATAATCACATTATCTGAAACTTAGCAACTTCAGGCCCCACCCATTTTAACCTTATTATTGGAAAATTAGCATGTTTAAGCCCTGCCCACTTTTTTTTTATCACTTTAATCTTAAACTTGGTAACTTTAAGCCCCAACGAACTTTTTAATTGCATTATTTAAAACTAATCAATGTTAAGCCCCACCCACTTATAAACAAATTATTGAAAACCTGGCAACTACATTACCTAAACCTAGGAATTTTGCGCCCCACCCATTTAGCCACATTTTCAGAAACTTAGCGACTTTAATCCCCACCTATTTTTAAACACATTATCTAAAACCTAGGAATTTTTAGCTTCATCCATTTAACCAAATGATCTGAAATTTAGCATATTGAAGCCCCACCCACATTTATGCACATTATCTAAAACTTAGCAATTTTAAGCTCCACCCACTTTTAATTGCATAATCTGAAACTTTAAGCCCCCTGACTTCTCAATGACATTGTTACACATCCCTGAAAAGCTTGTTGTAGGTGTCACTTTTCCTTATTAAACATACTTAGTATTATTATAGTATAAATAAATACTAGGAATATTCTATTTTTCACATTTTTTAGGTTCTAAACTAAAACCTTTACCAAACTCTAGTTGCATTTATGAAATTTTACATCGATCAGTTCTTAAAAATAAATTACTGAAGAATTTCTCAAAGCACTGATTATCGAATGCGAGTTAGATTTATATTCTTACTTTTGAGTAGGTCTTTACACGCTCAGATATTTTAATAATTTCTTTTTATAAAAATATTGTAGAGTGGATTTTTTTTCTTTGCTTTTCAAAAATCTTTATCAACATAAATGAATGTTTGCTTTTAACAACTTCAAATGCAGATTCTTTTTAAAAAAAAAATTTTTTTTTTATAATTCCCCTGTTAACATGCAGTTTCTTAAATGGTAACAAAAAATGGCTAATAATAATAACTTTGCTGTTAGTATTCATTTTTAAAAGTGTAATCTAGATCTTTTGGATGCAAAATTTCTATTCGCATTAAATCATTGAATAACTGGATCAAATTCATTTGTCTTTAGGTGGGTTCGTGAGAGGTTTTTAAGCTTTTTGTTTTTTCACTTTGTTTCAGCGTTGTTGTTATTAAGCTGTTCTCATGTAGCCAGTTTGTCATCAGGACACATCAGGCTTCTTTTTAAATAACGCAGTGCTCTATCGCTCTCTGTCGCCCGTATCAGGTTTCTTTCAGCACAGCTGAACAATGTGGGTTTTCCTGTACTGTGTGTTTGGTTTCATATTGTGTGTGTGTGTGTGTGTGTGTGTGTGTGTGTGTGTGTGTGTGTGTGTGTGTGTGTGTGAGAGAGAGAGTGTGGTGACACACCCTTGTGACTCAGTCTCTCGTAAGCTGTGCAGTCCCAGGAGAAACCTCGGGCCCGAAAAGAGTTTGGACCAGAGCCTAACTACTTCCTGTCTTCATCTGTTTCCTGTTTGTTCGTCAAATAAATGCCTGTGTAGCTCACGCTGAGTAAAGCAAACAGTAAATAAGTGCCATTAGGTGGAAAGCGCCATATTAATGCAGCAGGCTTTAATCTATCACTTTAATCACCTCATTATCTGATCTAATGGCTGCTTTCATTTTTCTAAAGCTGACTATTTTTAAAGCATAAGCTTTTTTTTTTAAATTATTTCTCAGGCTGGGTATTTTTAAATCTTTTGGATAACAGTGTAACATTTTCCTGCTGAACTTTCCCTTATGGATCATTTTCTCCCCTTTAACCTCATTCAGGGGGCCTTAAATTAATTCAGTGAAACTAATATTTTCCTCTTGGTTTTAAGGGTGTAACTGATTTTTCGTTTTCTGGGTTTCTCTCTCTCTCTCTCTCTCTCTCTCTCTCTCTCTGTCGGTGATGGCCGCGGTGATCTCTCGTCCAGGGCTCGGTCCAGCCCCTGTCTCTCAGTTTGGCACGATATCGCGACAGATGTCCCGCCACAACTCCACTACGTCGTCCATGTCCATGGTCTCAGCCACGGGGACGTACAGACGCGCGCCGTCCGTCTCCTCTCAGCTCCCTCTGCAGCACACTAACGTCAACGGTGCTGCTCCGACCACCTTCGCACACAACTCAAGTAAGACATATACGACAAATAATTATCAGAGGATCAGTTTATTAGCTCCACCTTCTCCTGTGTAAGGATTCACTCCACATTACCTTTTCTATGTTTCTTAGTGTTAGGGAATCTTCAAACTGAAATGAACTTAATTGAGATGATAACATGAGTCTGGGAGAAAAGTACATCTTGGAGATGAGGTTGAATTATGAAGTTACATATGAAGATTATGAAGTTCGATATAAATGCTTTGATACATCAGGTTCTTCATACTGTATATACAAGACTAAAACAAAAATTTAGGACAAAGGGTTTTTTTTTTTTTCGGTTACAAAAAGAATTCCTCAAGCTTCCAAAATCCAGAATCCAAAATCCAGTGTTCAAAAACAAAAGAAAGAATTTGATATAAATTATTGGTGTAAGATGTTAAATGAACATTTGACATAATGCTAACACCACCATGCTTCGCCAAGTTCTCAGTTCGGTGAGCACATAACAAACACAGAGGTTCATGCCCAAAAAGATTCAGTTCAGCTCTTTATTCACGTCAAGTCAAATAGACTTTTTATTTATTTATTTTTTATTTCAACCAAATACAGTTTAGTTCACGGTAAAACGAAACAAAAATCCCCCAGGTCCCATAAATCCAGTAACGGCAGTTTCAGTTCCAGGTTTTAACACAAAATGAAGGAAAGGTCAAGGGGGAGGATGTGAATACTTATGCACACCACTGCAGATCACTGCGTTCAGTACTGTGCAAAGGTCCTGAGGTCCTCCTCATTTCTTCAAATTAAGTGAAAGGCTGCAAAATGTCTAAAGATACGATATAAAAACTGCTTGTTTATTGTAACATCTTCAGTAGCGACCTCATTTCCCCTCTCGTCTGTTCCAACCTCTCAACATTCAGCATCAGCAGTATATTAATCACCGCCCTGATCATCTGTCATCATTTGTCATACCCTGTTTCGAATGGACACCATCTAAACTTGTGAAAAAGAAACTTGTGACACATTGCTTGAGGATTAGGACGCGAGTCTATCCTCTGATTTCCCCTCTCACATGGTGCAGTGCTCGCATATTTCTGACTTTCATTAATCCTGTATTGAACTCCTACAGTGCAAATGTGCCGTTTCAGCCTTTTTTTTTTCCAAATCTTTGACGCTGCAGTAAACCCAGTGCTGCGGCTTTAATCACCGCAACGGGAATCCAATTCACATTTACAGAAATGCTGCTTAAAAATAACTATCGCTTGGGTTTCTTCAGGAACGTGCTGAACTGTTGAGCTCACTCATGACGACCTATCGGCGCTTTTCCACCTAAAAGCAAATCTGAACCCGCAATTATTAGCATCTTAATAATCCAGGATAGAGCTGGGCAGTATGATAATATCTCATCAATATCCTGATAAATTACGTCACAATGTCCTTCTATGATATGTCATAATATTGTTTAATATTTTTTTCTTAATCCATAAAATTGCAGCTGATTGTAAGCAGTTAATTGAATTCATGCTGGTCAGCTTTTACATGTTAAATATTATTTTATGTTTTCTTCTTCTATATAAAAATAACGCACTTCGTTTTTAAACATGTATTCAATCTTAAAAGATGTACAGTATGTTTTAAAATATATTGCTAACGTATTACCGTATCACTTGCTTGCTCCAGTATAGCATGAATTTTATCACGTATCATAGAAATAACTTCGAGAATCATGATATCTGTCACTCGTGATCGAGGAATGACTGATGAGACTACTTGAAAATTAAAAGAATACACAGTAGATGTAATAAATAGATCACACTGGATGTCATAATACTGTATGTTCTACTGCTTCGTTTTTTCCACTCATGAAAGTTACTTAGAATGAGTTAAGAGAGGATCACGTGGACCCAGATTCAGATGAGGGTGCCAATACTTTAAATACTCACCGGCGAATCGTCAAATGATCAGATTTGAGCTTGAGATCGCCGCACACCATAAAAGACACGCAACTGAGGGTGCAAATACTTTAGTGTTCAGTAAAGATTTTGAAAGCTCAAATTTTTACGAGGCAATATTAAATAAAAAATTATTATTATTATTATAATCAAATGTGGGTTTTTTTGTTGTTTTTTGCAGTTTTTATATATTTTCCCATTTATTTAAACTTCTCCAATTTAATTTTTGCTTATTTATTAAAGAAATTAAACTTTCTGCTAAATAACTTTGTACAAAATGTTTTCGAAACCCGTTATCAGTTTCAAGTAGACTTTATTTCTATATATATATATTTTTTTTATTCAGACCCAGGGTGAAACTGGAGAACCGATCACATCAGGATTTTTCTTTTAACCATGTTTGTCTATTTTTTATTTATTTATTTTGCTTTAATAAATTCAATACTCGCTCCTGCTACAGTGATCACTCAGCGAATATCTTAATGATTAAAATGTCTGGTTTATTCCACCGTATCGATCCACATGTTATTCAACACACCAAAAAGTGCTGCTTGTTCTTCTTCTTCTTCTTCTTCTTGGATCTTTTCTGTTCTGGCTCCTTTATGATTAACGACTTTTAAAACATCATTCTGAGCAGAAAAACAAAAAAATAAAACGCAACACGCCTGAATGGCAAAGGCTCGCCTGATAAAAGAGTTTTCACTCTGTGTTTGTCTTTTCTGTAACCTGCATTTGAATTAAAATGGAAACGAGGTTGTGTTTTTAATCACGCTGATGTATTATTAATCCACTTTGTGTTTGAGGTCCTGCATCGTGGATCAACACGCCTTCAAGCGTTTCCACCATCAGCCCTAATTAATTCACTTTTTATTTCTTGCTCTTCTCCTCTTCTTCTTTTTCTGTGTGTTTTGTGTGTGTGTGTTGTGTGTGTGTGTATGTTGTGTGTGCAGTGTCTGTTGCTCCCCCGCCTCCCCCCATGCCTCAGCTCATTCCACAGATTCCCCTCACCGGCTTTGTGGCCCGGGTGCAGGAAAACAGTAAGTGCTGAACACACACCGCCCCCCCAGTGCTCTCTGCATGTCCCTATGTGTCTGTGTCTGTGTTTGTTGTCATCCGATGCATGTGGATGGAAATAGTTGAGAATGGAAATACAGCATGCACACGTTTCCCTCTTTTCCAAAACCCCAAACGTAGTGATGATTCAGTGCTGCTTCATCTTTTCCTACCGGAAAACTCCGCCTTCAGACCTCAAGCCACACCCCCTGCCTGCATCTATCAGTGATATAGACATCTGTGATGGAGCTTTATTTTTATGACTCGTGCTTATTTTCTTATACATGACGGATTGTCATCAGCTAAAAACCTCGAGCAAGCTGTTTAAGGTACCTGAGAGTGGGTGTGGTTTGAATTAGGGATGCAACAACACCTATGAAGAAGTGTTTGGTCTCACCGAGGCAGTTTCGGAGCTAGTTCAGAGCTGGTGTCCAATTTCGAACCAGAAAAACCAGCGACACCAACACTTTCCTGGGCTAAAACAAGGGTGCTTACGTCAGGGGCTGGAGGCCGAGATTATCATGACCAGCTTAAACTGGAGTAGGTAGATAGGTGGGTAGATGGATAGATAGATGGATACTTACACTACCGCACAAAAAGTTTGGGATCACTTTCTAACTCCCCAGTATTGTTGTAGGATGTAGAAACAAAAACAAAGACATTTTCCAAGTGATCTCAAACTTTTGAGCGCTAGTGTACTTACTTTCTTTCTTTCGCAATTGTTGTTGTTGGCTTTTTTTTTTTTGTGCCACTAGCATTTCTTTGTTTCTTTATTGATGCTGAAGGAAACTCCAGTATAGTCACATGTAGTCTAGTGTCGTATCTCCCACAAAAGATGAAGAAAATAGACTCCGAATGCAGCCGGCAGCTCAGATGCTTTCTAGTAGTGATGGTTTGATCCCAAACTTGATGTCTCACATCCGTTATTGGCTGCTTGGAAAATTTTGATTGTATAATCACTGTCCTTAAATTCAGCATGACGCTGTTCGCATGCCGCATGTCTCGCACCCGTCTCCTCGTCCAAGACTCGGTTTAATCTGCGAAAGAGCGGCGCGTCTCTCTGGTGTGTCATCTACAGTAATTATTCCTACCTGAGCTTAGCGAGTCATTCACTTCTACCACACGGGACGCTGCGCTGCCTGCCAAGGCGTGAAAGGTTTAAACTATGCCACCTGTAGGATTGTAGAGGAACTGCAGAGTTCAATTCAATTCAATTTAAACAACTTTATTTATTCCCATTGGGCAATTTAATGCATGCACTGGTTTAAAAAAAAATCAGTGCAAATTCAAAATAAAATAAAATATTATTAAATTTATTTATTTTTGGTTCATGACCTTAAATGAATGCAAACATATACAGTATAAGCTAAACATTTATATATACAGTATAAAAAAATAAATAGAAAATTGAAGTCGATGTGGTAATATGTTAATCGGCACAAAAAAAGGTGATACACAATTTGATAATTTGTATAGTTTAAAGACTTGTATCGTAGTATTTCGGTGTAGCTGATCGTCTTTATAGCTTAACGGAGCAGAATTCACCGTCTTCTTCCTGATCTTTAATCATGGAGTACCGTCTGCTGTCAGATTTTTATTTTTAATTTTTTCTGACTATCGGTATCGCTGCATCCTTAATTCTGACGAGGGGAACTTCATCTATTGAGTTTCTACAACAACTGCATGTTGCATGACGTCTCTTTTTCCTCTTCATTTCTCTGAATCCTCTCATCCCACATGAAGTGAACTTCAGATACATCAAACTGTAACGTGGGTTGTAGCCCTATTTCATGTAGATGTTTTACAAGCAAGGTGTATATTGTTTATTTTAAAAGGTTTGTCTGTGTCTGTGATTTTTATAGCACCACAGATCTGGACTTTGAACCTCCAGCCTCCACACGGTGCCCTGCAGTGCAGTGTGTTTGTTTCTGCTGCCCCCTAGTGGAGGTTCTGGAGGAGCCCTAAAGCAGTAGACTCAGGATCACACTGTAGAGTCAGATGCAGTGTGAGATCGTTAGGAGTGTTTCAGAATGATTGTCAGTCATTATACTTATCACTTCAAACAGTGAAGTAAAATATTTTAGATTTTTTACAGCCATCTACAATAGAGCTCACAGACCACACCCTCTTTTTACCATAAAAGGAAACTCGTATAAGACAAACCGCCGACGTTTCAGTTCAGAAGAAATTTTTTAAATTACAGACTCAGGAGTTAGAAGAAGTATGCCGTTAATCAAGCATTCATTATTTTTCTTTGCCTTACAAAGTACTTTTTTTTAAATGTATTCGGCTAAAACACATTATTGGTGCTGATTTTATTTTTAAAAAATTTATTATGATATACAGAAAATGTTTGTCTCTAAGAGGCTACTTCTGAAGTTTATGCAACATAGAAGTGACCAATCTTGCTTCCATAAGAATTTCATGTTGCTAACTTTAGCCGTTTTGTAGAGATGATTTTACATGTGACCCAAAACATTGTTCAGCGTTATACCGTCTCACTTCAAACAGTAATCATTTAAAATACAAATTATTTATATTTCTTGGAGTATTGATGCTAAAATTGGTTTAAGCATCTGCAAGCATATGACCTGTAAAATAAAGCATTCTGTGTAAAATTAAGGATCCCCCTAAAAAAAAAAAAAAAACAACTCTGTAGTGTCCGTAACCATGTCAAATTCACGTTGCAATGTCTTAACAATTTTGCATTTTAGACTAATACACTTTTTCAGGTTTGTCTTTTCAAGTGAAATCTAAATCGGCCAAGTTTCACCTGAACGATAATTAAGATTAAAGAAAGATTTGAATTCAATAAAGTTACGGACACTACGGACATAAAAGGGCCTGAAATTGCATTTAGCTAATGTGAAGCATGGATCGAGAGATAAGAAGCATGTTCTAAAAAAACATGGTGTCATATGATCCTGTCTGAAAATTCCCTTTTTCACCTGGATGAGACACTTTTTAGCACCAATACCATGTTTTTATATATTATATTATATTATATTATATATTTTTTCTCCTGCTTTCTTTCATTTTGTTCATTTCTTCTTCTTACCCCGAGCTGTATGTAAGTGAATCTGAGCGAATCATTCATCATCTTTTCTAATTTGCTGCATGGATTTAATTCGACTCGAACCTTCCATCAGTCAGGACATGGATCTCGCCGTCTTGCATGTCCTCGAACCCGATCTTAACACCTGCATGTTGCCCGTGTGTGTATTTGTGTGCGTGTGTGTGAAAGAGAAAAGGGAGTTGGAATTCATGCCCATCTCGTCCGTGCTTCATCGGTGACTCGAACCACGACTAAAATCTCTTCTCTCCATTTTTGGCTGTTCAGTCGCCGACACCCCGACTCCTCCCCCTCCTCCGCCACCTGACGAGGTGCCCATGTTCGACGAGGCTCCGCCCCCTCCCCCTCCCCCTCCCGTGGACTACGAAGACGAGGAAGCGGCGGTGGTGCAGTACAGCGACCCGTACGCCGACGGTGACCCCCAGTGGGCCCCAAAAAACTACATGGAGAAAGGTGAGACATTTGTACTTCTGTTCTTCTGTGATTTTACGTCTCTCGTGTTCACCGTCCAGACTTTTCATTATAATAATTTTTTTTTTTCTGTCCTCAGTGGTGGCCATCTACGACTACGCCAAGGACAAAGAGGACGAGCTGAGCTTCGTGGAAGGCGCCATCATCTACATCATCAAGAAGAACGACGACGGCTGGTTCGAGGGTGTGTCTAACGGCGTCACCGGCCTCTTCCCCGGCAACTACGTCGAACCCATCATGCACTACGCTGACTGACGAGGCCGAGGCGGGGGGGTGGGGTAGCTCTATTAGACGTGTAGACACACACACAGAGAGAGAGAGAGGGGTGTGTCAGTGGGTGGGTAGACGAGCGCCGGCTCCTGGGCTCAGAATAGATGATGATGAGGATGATGATGGTGTGATCTGTGTAAATACCACAAGCCGGGTGTTTTTAGTATTTTTACAGTGAATGTCGATCAATGCCAAAAGTCTTCGATTAGAAATTTTAATCCAGTCCAAACGGTGTATGATGAAAATAAAAAACAAATGTACACGATAAAGATATAAACTCCTGTTTTTCAGGAAGTAAGTCTGAAAAGTGATTGAAGTTCTGACATGAAGCATGCCTACAACTTTTATATCTATAATAACCTCCAGATTTTTTTGGTCCTGATACTCAAAGGTATTAATGGACATTTAAAATTTTATTTTAATACTTAAATATTGTACAATTTATCCCCCTCATCCCAATCATGTTTAAAGTCATAAAGTCACATTTATAATTTTTTCTTTTATTCTATGAAGATTTTTTAAAAACCGAACATTGATTTTTATTTGTTGTTTGTTTTTTTCCTTGTATGTATTTTCAATCATGCACAAAAGACAGATCTGTAGATTTTCTTACACTGTAAACATTAAAGAAAAGTATGTTAATCAATCAGTATACAATCCGCATCTACCATTAATCAGCCAGGAATAAAACTGCCGTGTGGGATTCACGACGACTCGTCACCTCCCTGCTCGGATTTATCAACTGGTTCAGGATCGTGATTAAAAACCATGGAAATATTGACTATTATTATTATTATTATTATTTTATTTTTTTTTGGTAAATGTTCATTAAGTTCACCAGCTTTCCTCTGATCAGTTCATTTGTCATTAACGTCACTGTGTCACTATTAACGCTTTTTTTGTTTTCCACACAAATGTTGAAACCCAGGACTAGAGGATTTTACTTTTTAAATAAAATACCAAACTTTTTGCTTTGTATCCATTTAAGGTGTTTTCTGATGATTGATCAAGTGTGTGTTTCCAGTGAAGTGACACTTACCTGTAAATATAGGAGCGGTCTCTAGGAGGTCACACGCTGTGACGACCTTCTTTGTTTTGGCCGAAAACAAGACACGCAAAGGTTGGTTTAATAGAACTAAAGCACACTTATTTAAAAAAAAACAAAAAACCCTGGAGGTTCGAGGTCACAGTGTAGATTTATTTCCATTATTTAGATGATGGCTATTGGTAAAAGCACGATACTAATAAGTGAGTAAATCAGAATGATCATATCGTCCCTGTTGGTCGGGCCGAGGGCGACGGTGCTGAGGGAAAAACTCCCTGAGACGGCAAGAGGAAGAGGAACCCTGAGAGGAACCAGACTGAACAGGGAACCCAAACTCATCTGGATTGATCTGAAGTCATACTGTGTGTTAGGAGGCTGGAGGTTCAGTATAACAGAAGATGTGTTCAAGTTCAGATGGAGTCCAGTTCGTTATCAGAGGCTCAAATCCAAAAACTGTTTGTGTGAATTCCAGTCCTGAATTGTATTTAAATCGATTTTTTTAAAATCTAAAACTGAATCGACAAACGAGAAATTAAATTGCACATCTCTAATGCATTTACTGTAGGTCTCTGTATAACAGCGCAGATAAAGTTATGTAAGGGGACACAGTTTAGACTCATCCTAACTTTTTTTAATGAGATGATGTATTTATGTCCCAAGTGGGAACTGCGATATTTTTGACTTTCCAGTAGGAAGCGTACATTTGAACATCTTTGCAACTCGGACAAAAAACAAAACGAACAAACAAAAAGCCTTGAATCTTACTTTAAAAAAAAAAAAATCATGCAGACGTACAGGAACAAAGAAGAGGAAACAAGTGACATTTTACAGAGTGATGCGTTTGATCACTTTTAATTCAAGATGTTGGGTTTTTTTAAATTCCCCAACAGGGACAAAAGAACTTTCTCCTCTTATTTTATTTCAGACTTGAATGAGAGACTAAGAGTGAACAGTCTGAGGTTCTTAATAATCATGAAGGCATCACAGATGAAGATCTCCTAATGGAATGCAAAGTAAAACATCTCACCTGATCCCTGAAGAATATTTAGATCATTTCTGAGTCGATCATATGAAAACCCATCGTCCTGATGTGAAGTGAATTCACCTCTTCTTACCTTTTTACATCTTTATGGATCTGCTATCAATTTCAAAAAAATAAATTCCTTGATATCTGTTCCTTATCTGTATTTCGACCTGTTCTGAATTCTTTTAAAACAAAGCTTGGTCTTACAGAATATAACAAAAAAAAGCACAAACAGACTGTTTAAATTAAAAAATATCATGTTTAATATCACAGAGTCGTCGTGGTTGATTTAAGGCCTGGTCTGTTACTGAACATGATAAATAACAGCATGACACATGGATCAGTCATCATTTGGCCTTTTTGTGGGACGGACGGATTTTCGTGAGGCGTCTGTAAGAACATGTTAAAGCCTCCTGAAGGACCCTTCAATCCCATAATGCCCTGCTTCTGTAGAAGAGGACACGTACAGTACAGTGACAATGTAAATACAATATTGAAAAGCCTCATCCACCTCTGTGTACAGGAGTACATTCTTCACACACGCTAACGCTGAACACGCTCGTCCTCTTGTTGGCGGTTAGCGTTAGAGCTTTGTTTTTGTTTTTTTTAAGGTGCAGGGGTTCTGTTCCAGTCCCAGACTGCCAGACGTCTTCACGCTGCTGTGGGTGTCCGAGTTGGAGTGTGATGAGACTAGAACAGACGCCCTGCTGTGTGTGTGTGTGTTTGTAGCTGCCTGAAGCGAAGCGAAGCTCTGGAGGATGCGGAGTTCACTTGTCCCGGCTGAGGACGAGCTCGGTGAGACGGATCAGAGCGTCCCGCTCGGGGGACGGCTGCAGACGGCTGATCTGGCGCGTGGCCTCGTGGCAGTAACGCTGGGCGAGGAAGCTCGTCTGCTCCACACCATCACTCTGAGCAGAGCAACGTGAGACAAAAATCAACACGCACAACATGAGACAGCGTCCTGATTAATGTCAGATGATTTATTCTAATTTCACACCACAGCGCTGTTTAATTCTGGCTTCTGATTGGTCAAAGGGAGGTGATTATTATTCTGTGCAGCTTTAGATCTAGAAGGTATAGTTATATCAAAGTTAACTTTTACACTTTTAACTTTTAGTTCATAAAGACAATCATTCACAATTAATCGTTTGTTAACATTATCGGAAGGAGTCATCAGTGTCGGAAATACTGTATTTTCCAGACTATAAGTCACACTTTTTTTTTTTTCCCTTGTAATTCATCATGTGGAGAGATTTACTGTATCTCATTTTGTCACTAGGTGGCGCTCTTGGCACTCGTGACTCATTTGTCAAGCCGAAAAAGTTAAAAGTTTACATCGACACTAAATTATAAGTCCTGCCCTGGTGCGAAGGGGAAAAATAAAAAAACATGTAACATGGCATGTATTAGGAATCTTTAGCAGTATTTCACTTATTTAACTTTACAGTATTGCAATTCATAATCAGTCGCTGGTATGATCCATAATCGTGTAAAGGTAAAGAGAGAGCGTCAAAGTTACAGTCAGTCAAAAGAAATACATGTATACACACTTCAGGAAAAGAAAAACTTGCATAAGTATTTTAATAGTAAATTTCTTGCTATATGTTATATATTGATATACATGATGATATTATTATTATTATCATCATCATCATAATATTAATATTATATGAATATAATATACATCATATTGTATTTTCTTTTCCTGAAGTGTGTATATATATTTTTTTGGCTGACTCTGTATATCCGCTCTCTGTGGTGTTTTGTTCTCTCTCGCACACACACACACACTCGCTCACCTCCAGGACGTATCTCCAGGCCCGATCGACATCTCCGTCTGAACCAAACCGTCTCATGATCATGGAGTGGAGTTCTGGAAACTGAGATAGAGAGAGAGATAGAAAGAGAGAAAGAGAGAGATTTATTTTAACAGTCACTTCAGCTTTGAACCATCACAAGTAGTAACGGGAATCACCAGGGATCACCTGATACGATATTATCACGATGCCGATATTATCAGGTGGCGATTCGATTTATATTGTGATTCTGTTTGAATAAGGATTTTTCTAGAACAAACTCAGCAAATAATTCACTGCTACCACACAGGATGACGACGAGCTCCCTGCCGTTATTTGAATAGTTTAGACCGCACCACCTATAGGATTGTAGAGGAACTGCAACATTTTACCACCTGTTATATGTACAGTATATCTTCTGTACATATAACAAAACTGTAAAGTGCTCCTGTGTCTCTACATTGAAGACATTTGTGAAAAAATTATTTGTGGTGATGTAAGATGAGTAATAGGACACATCAAGATTTTGTTTTTTGGAATTTTTGTCTGTCTGTTTGTTTGTGCACGCATCATGTAAAAACTACTGAACGGATTTTAATGGTGTTTTCACAGGTGTATTTGGCCGAGCTTGAGGTAACATACAGGCTTTGTTTCATCACACTTGACCCACGTGAAGAGAAGATATGATACTTTGAAATGTAAATGGAAAAAACGCCCTTATATCATTAAAAAAAAACCTTAGTTCATCTCAAAGTTCAACAGATGGCGCTGTAGAGTTTTTTTTTTTTATACACGCTCATGAGTGTGCAGATAAATTCCACGCGAACGAAGTTGTGGGCATATCCAGTATATATCCACATATCCACTACAAATTGTGTTTGCAGATATCCACACGATTCTGTTTATCCTCTTCTGTAAGTTGTTTCAGCACCAGTTACACCTTCAGACCACAAAAAAAATATCTGGGAACCCAAGTGAGAAATTATCTGAAGAAGAAATCCGAA
>JAQMYG010000033.1:33068638-33083291 GCA_030014215.1 Clariallabes teugelsi
CATCATCATCATCATCATCGCCATCTCTATTTCCATAGTTTGTTTCATATAGCAGTTCATTAACATAAACTAAATAAATGATGATCATTAAACCAAAACCACTTTTAAACCTTGTTAAGTGTAAACTCGGTCTCAAACAGCTAGCATGTGTTTTACTCCCTGTGTCTAAAAGCAGGAAGTCTCGGTCTCTCCTTTATGTCTAAATTGGAGGATAAATAGGACTTGAATGGGGGGCTTAAAGGAGGGGTGGATGTTTGGCACAAGTCCCGGACCAAATGTCTCTTATTCTCTCCTGCTGGGTTTTGCGTCGTATGAGATCCTCTTGTCTGTAACCCAATCCGCTCTGATGCTCTAATGCACTGTGTGTTTAAGTGGCTTCGAGAGAAAAAAAAAGAAAAGAGAAGTGCTGAAAAAGAAAACATAAAAGCAGCAAGAAAAGAAATAAAGCGCACAAGTGGAGGAGAAGAGAGGGGAGAGAGAGGGAAGGGAAAGTGAGGGGTTAAATCCAGCTTGAGGAAACCTGATGCTGATGAATACACACACTGAGAGAGAGAGAGAGAGAGAGAGAGAGAGAGATTGGGGTTTGGGGCAGAGGGACATTCAGAGAGACACGGCGCCACTGGAGAGATGCTGTGCACACGCTGACAGAGCTGAAGATCAGGCAGCAGGTAAACACTACCACTTAACATACTCAACACTAAATATCCTCACTATATGTAGGGCTATACAATCGCCCAAGGTGAGGTATTAAATGGTGTCATTTATCTTCTATTTAGGGCACTGCATGTCAAATAGAGACAGAGAAGGAATTTATAGTAGAACTATAACAGCAGGTATAAGAATGACATAACAGTGTAATAACAGTACATATAAGAGTGACAATAATTTTGTAATGTATTTGTTGATAGAAAGGTGTTAATGAATGTTAATGTGATGTCTATTCCAATTTGGATAACTCTTTACACATACTTGTAAATGGTTACATCAATACCTACAGTGCTGTGTTTATTCTTAGAGTGCTGAATTAACACCTTAAAACACCCGATGAGTACAAGTGTTGCATCTCGTGTTGTTAATGTAACTTAGAAAATGTTACGTTGAACAGTATCAGATAACAGAGAGTGACGAAGACTAAATACCATTTGTGTCTGCTTTGACCGAATGACATTAATACGTAAAGTGCTGTGTTAATGCTTACACGTCTGAGCCTTTTATGCATTAGATAGATAGATAGATAGATAGATAGATAGATAGATAGATAGATATACATTTATGGTATTTATTTATACTCAAGCATTGAATCAAGTAAATGTGAAAGCTAATTCAGCTTGACTCACGCTCCTACATTGTTTACACCTAAAGATCAGTGTTTTTACACTGTTACAGTAAACCCAATGTGATGTGTTAAGTAGTCTTAACATCTAAAAATACACCTGGTAAATACCATATAACCTCAACTGTATTACATTAATGTGACTTAATACCCAATACCTAAGTAATGACTTAACATCTCAAACACCTGTGCAATTGTTTATGGTGTTTATCTTGAAGCAAAAGTGTTTTTAATGAGAACGCTGAACCTAAGTCAGTGAACTGTTATAGAATTTACCCAAAATGCTTTAAGAGTTCCGGTAGTACTTAAGGTGATATGTTCAAGTCTTACAATACTGAATAACTAAGACTGAAGAATAACCACATACCAAGTGTGGAAACTGTAACCGCACTATATTAACATACGAAGAACTGTTGTTATTGCATATACTGTTGCATTCCTGTAAAATCTTTAATTTTGTTAATGTTTACAGGTTAGAACAGTTGATAATTCTTTAAAATCTAATTAATTGCAACTTCTACAGTCTTGACTTAACACAAAATATTACATCTACAGTTTTACACTAACTTACAAAGACTTAAGAGTTTTTACCTGTTAGTTGGAATTAAACACTGCACAAGTTAATATAACACACTGTGAGTAAATGAAACTCTGTAGGAGTCATATTGTATAACATTGTAAGAATTCATGTAACATTAAGTCAAAGTAACACTGTAAGACCTAGTGCAATGCTGTAACAGTTATTGTAACACTGTAAGAGTTAATGTAGCCTGGAAGAGGTTAGTATAGGCATTAACCTAACACTTTAGTAGTTACTGTAACACTGTAGGAACAAATGTTACGTCATATTTCTATCCGAATGATTTAATTAGCTGTGTGTTATTTTTATGTTTATTGCTTTCAGGTAGATGAATAAAGTCAACATGACACATCAGGAGTAAATGTAACACTAAGAGTTATTGTTATATAGATATGGTAGAAAGTGTAACAATGTCATAGTTAATGTAACACTGTAAGAGTTATTGTTATATAGATATGGTAGAAAGTGTAACAATGTCATAGTTAATGTAACACTGTAACGGTAAAAAAAAAAGTTAATGTAACACTATATGAGTTAAAGTAACACTATAACAGTGACCAACATTGTAGAAGTGTATGTAACACTGTAACAATTCATGTAACCCTGTAACAGAGAATGTAACACTATAGGAGGTAATAAGTGTATGTAACTGTATAAGTAACTGTGTAACATTCTGTATATTAGTTAAAGTTACCCTATAACAGTGACTAACATTGTAGGAGTGAATGTAACACTGTAACAATTAATGTACACTAACACTGTAAAAGTTAATGCAACACTGTAGAAGGTTATGGAAAACAAATGTAACACTGTATGAGTTAAAGTAACAGTATAACAGTGACTAACATTGTAGGAGTGAATGTAACAATTGATGTAACACTGCAAAAGTTAATGTAACACTGTAGGAGGAAATGGAAAAAAAAGTAAAAGTTAATATAAAACTATATTAGTGAATGTAACCTTGTAACAGTGAAAGTAACACTGTGGGATTTAAGGCAACACTGTAGAACTTAATGTAACACTGTATTTCTGTGTGATGAGCTTAATCAGTTGTGTGTTAATGTTTCTCTCTTTCAGGTCGATGAATAAATTCAAGATGGCACCAGTGAGAATCGCGCTGTTCCTGTGGTGTCTCCTGTACACGTGTGTGTCAGTGCGGAGTGTGTCAGAGCTGTGTAAAGGTTCTCGCTGCTTAGAGTTAGCAGACACCAGACCGTGTTCAGGATCACACTGTGACTCGAGTCGATCATCCAGACCAACACGTCAACACAACCCAATAACACACAGCAGATCGGCACCGACCCACCAACACGGAGTCTCGCACCTTCCTTCACCTGACGTGCTGGAGTCACACACGGCTTCTCATTCTCACACTCACGCCAGGGAAAGGATGCGGATTGCAGAGGTTGCGGGTCACACGTGCACCGGAGCGGATTGCATTACCACCAAAAGACCGCCACAGGCAATTAACGATACACGAGAGTGCAGGGGGCTGGAGTGCAGACTGCCTTTAAGGATCAGGACCAAGCCCAGAGCGAGGCCGTGCCCTCCAGACGGCTGCAGACCTGGCTCAGACGACGCTCCCGTGCACGTTCCGGACAGAGCTGCTCAGTTTCTGGGGGAATTTCCGGATATCGGATATCCTTCATCAGAACTTGGAGGCGCACCACTGGGAGTGCAGCTTACATGTGACATCAAACCAGGTGGAGTGAATCAGTGGATCCAGCTGTTCTGTCCTTGTTTGGGTTTTATTTTAAACCTAATCTACCCTCCTCTTAAGCTAAGCTAATTTACCAAGTCACCTTTTTCCCTTTACTTCTACCAGCACACACTCTACAGTATATGATTTTTTTTTGCAATGCTCAACTGGAACACGATTGCTTTTCCGCATAGACGTACACATCTGTTCAGCTGCACTTGGATGCCTTGTGGAACTGCAGCAGAGGGAAAATCTCTGGCACTCGACCGCCTAGAATATTTTTCTGCTTTGATGTCTTTCCATGCTAGTTTCCTAGCCTCAAATTGCAGCCTTGACAGGAAGGGAGAAGAATTGTAGTAAGGTTGAACATTTTTGTGCCATTAGAAAGTCCATATTTCATCACACACACACACACAAAGTAAAATAGTGCAAAAGAAAAATTCTTAAACTATAATCCACAAATTATAAGCAGTGCCTCTCTTTGGATAACGTGAGGTCAGAGCTTGCTTTGAGCGTTTCGAGCTTGGGCTTTTTTGTCCATCAGGTCAAGTTAAAATGATAGACACCAGGCTGGATTGCAGTGATGTGCTGTTATGGAAATCTTGCTAAAGTTAGCCAACATCCTGTACCCTCGTGCATATTGGTAACAAGAAAATTATGGTATGCATTCAGGCATCAAATCTCTGCAATATTGCAATACTTCCTGAGACAATTATCTTTGTTACTGGAATCTACTGTATGCTAAATAAATGGCATTGGCCTGTTTTAAGTTTAAAAACTTTGGTGAACATACTTTCCCAGTTGAAACATAATTAAGTAAGACCACAAGTATTTCATTTCAATAATAATCAAAGTCAAGTAAAAATCACAAAAATGCTTAAACATTACTAACAAATCATAATCACACCAAATTCCTCAGTCCATCCCTGTTCAAGATATTCACTCTTACGTTTTCTTTTATTTCACAAGTGCTGCACTCACAGGCCAAAAATTAAAAATGGTATCAAAAAGCCCTAAATATTGGCACCTCTGCTCAAATTGTAATAATATCTGTGAATTGATTGAGGGTGAGCTAGAGGTCTATAACATTGGCTCTTCAGTTTCCAGAGGTGAACTGGTTTCTTTGATATTGTCTTTGCATTACATGAGAGAATGGCATCAGTAATGCCGTCTGACTTTTTGTAAGACTTTTGTCTATGTTATGAAACGATCTTGATTGAATACTGTACGTCACTGTTTGCAAATCACAACCAAACATTAGTAAAAATTTATAATAGACAAAAAACAAATCTACCATAACCCATTAATGACATCTGAAACTAAACAGTATTGGAGTGCAGTCCATCCGTAATGATTATAACATAATGTAATGATTATAACAACACTTTGGCGATTTATTATTGAGTTCGTCCTGTTATTGTCCTGCTCCACTCTACCTTTAAATAATAAACCCTCAGTAACTCAAAAACAAGCTGTTGGAATAAAAATGATGAAATATATTTTTTATGGATGCAAAGGTCATAAATAAATGTTGCTATGACTCCAGTAAACATTACAAATATTATTCTACACACTGAATGAGCCCAATATTGAACCAGTTTATTTATGTTCATACAAACAAATCTTCTGAAGTTGGTGAAACTTCTACCAACTTGCTATTTTACACTCGCAAAAAGTTTAAGAATCCCTTCTGTATGTTTAATATAAGCATCTGTGGTATTACTCTAGCAATAAAGTGTAGGAGATTTCCACTCATCCACTAGCAAATACTAAATAGGCGCATCTGTTGACTTGTCTAACTCTAAGCAGTAAAATATTAAACAGGAAGCAATAGAGCAGGATGAAGAAAAATAAACCACTGGACTGTGGTGTCCCATGAGGCTCCATGCCCCGAGGAATGTTCAATGGTCTCCAGTCTTTCTTTACGGGAAAAAAAAATATTGAACCTGTGTCTGTTTCTTTTCCCAGGAGAAAACGAAGTCCCGTCGGAGGATGCCCTTGTCTTGCACCTGCAGCTTTCCAAAGGCCAGGAGAAGCTTGTGGAGGCTCTGCGGGCTCAGCAGTTAGTGATCCGCGACCTACAGCAGCGTCTGGAGGAGCAGCAGGGAGCGCTTCTGACCCAGCAGCGCGAGATTCTGGAGCAGCAGCGGCGCATGTACGAGCAGATGGACGTGGTCAAGGCGCAGTACGGCATGCTGTCCGAGACGGTTAAGCAGGTGTCCTTTCAGGGCCTGCAGGGGGAGCTGCAGAGTTATTTGGAAAGCCAGCTGGCGGGAGTGCGGAGCCAAGCTCGCAGCCACCTGCAGAAATCTTATGCCGTGCATAAAACGGATGCCAAGGTGATGGACGTGACCGGTGACACTGATCACGCTCTGCTCGGCTGCCACACCGCATGCGGTTCTGAAGAGTACTGCAATTTTCAAATGCAGCCACCGCAGTGCCAACAGTGCACCATGTGTCCACCTGGGTTCTTCCTGGTCTCGCAGTGTTCACCCAATGCTGACAGGATCTGCCAGGTATCAAAAAACCTGCAAACGACTCATTACTTAACAAAATGTTCTCTTGCTGATCTTATTTATTTAAATAACGTCATGTATATTATTTGATACAGGACAGAGATGAATGTCTGGAAATACCAACGGTGTGTGGAGAGCGAGTGAAATGCCTCAATACACCAGGTACACACTACAGTATGATGCTTCAACATTAAAATGCTAATGAATGGAAATGACTCGATGAGTTCATGACCTCATCTAAAGTGCACAAATTAGCAGCCGGATCCCTGTTGCATTACGTTACAGGTCCACTTGCAAAGTTCGAATATATGCAAATGACCACAGTTGGGGAGCAATAACCAGGTGGGGAAACATTGCTGCATAAAATGACCCACAAAAAAATTGAGCAGGAAGAACCTCTTTCATAATATGATGGTTAGTTTTAATTGTTTTACAGCAAATAATCTGATAGTGTAAAAAAAAAATACTGACAAGTGATGCCAAATTTTGATTTGCACGAGAACAAAATGCATGACCCCTCTACTTTTTTATTTTTTACTGCATGTTGATACTTTAGGTAGACAAATAGACGCCTTGATTGTGTCAGGATTTTTAAAAAAAATTGCAGACGTGTAAAATACAGCTGAAATTAACATTTGTTATTAACCAAATTATTGTAATTTTCTGTAAACGATTCCTCTACTTGTGTGGACAGGTGGCTTCCGGTGCTTGGGTGTATCTGAAAGAGACATCTCTTCAGGCCTGTGTGGTCACGAATACTTCTACAATCAGGAGCTACAGGAGTGCCAGGCATGTTCAGACTGCGACGCGGAGCCCGTAGCTGTGCCATGCGGCGCCATGAGCGACACTGTTTGTGGAGCAATCTCTGCAAGCACATTCTCTCAATCCTGGTCTGCCTCGGTCTCGTTACCCCCGGGTCGATCAAAAAGCAGTGCTGTATTCCCAGGTCTGCAGTTGAGCATAACAGGAAAGGAGGGGAGTGACCTTCTGGTCAACCACGATGGTTCCATCGGCCTCCATCAGCATGGTCTACTCTGGCTGGATCACAACTTTGCCTTGAAGCACAGTTGTCGCAATTTCCTTCAGGTCGGTGTGAGGCTTAGCGGTGGCAGCGAGGAGGAAGGTCGCGACCTCAGTGGCGTACGTGTGGAGCAACCAGAAAGGAAGCACTTCCAGGGTGTGAGTGTGAGTGCAGCGGCTGAGGTGGAGCCCAACCAGACTCTGTGGCTTCTGCTCAAGAGTCCAAACCAGCACTGCAACCAGAGCAAAGAGCTCCAGCTTTACGAGCTCGGGACTTCTGCGTTCAGCCTGCTGTGGCTCTCACATGACACCGGAGCTGTCGCGATGACTGCACAGACGTCCACGGCACCTCACTATCATGGGAATTATCGGCCATCCTTTCGAGTTGCTTCCGTCTCTGACCCTTATGTCGTGGCACTGACTCATGACAGCCGTGGATTTCGCTTCACTGAGCGTGGCGTCGTCAAGTTCGTCCTGCAACAGGCACTTTACGCCATGGGCCACACGTGTGTTCGTGAAGGCTTCTCACTAGTCGCATACATTAATGCAAACGGGACCAACCAGGAAGTAATGCGCTCATTTAAATCTGGTGTCAACTATCGGGATACCTCTATCACCTTGTCTGCTACTACCATCGTAGACTCAGGTGACTGGCTTAACTTTGAGATCTTCACTCCGACACAGTGCAACGTCCGATACTTTGGAGACAGCTCTGGAATTAGCATGCTAAGCCTGCTCTGGATTCCAGCTGCCATTTCTTCATCCCTAATGGCCACTGTGTCTAAGACAGGCCTTCCATCTGGAGCGGTAAGAAACAAACCTTTGTTGTTTCAGCAGGTTGGTCCGGATGCCGAACACATCCGACTTGCTGGCGCAGGACACCAACATCCACAGAGGAATTTTGTTTTCCAAGCAGCTGGGACGGTTAATGTGGCTCTCACTGTGAAGCTCATCCACTCGTGCAATGTGGTGAAGCTGGTGGTATATCAGCAGGGCCAGGACAGGATGAATTCAGCTCCTCTGGCGCAGCAGGTCGGGGGTCAGATGCCCGAGGGTAGCGAGTGGGCCAGTGTTGGCGTCAGGGCTTCTTTTCAGGTACAGAACGGCACATCCATTTATATCACATTGGACTGCGTACGTGGACGCGTCAATCAGATCACACATGAGGAAGGCGCCAACATTTCCATCCTCTGGGTGGCTGCGTGACACCAGGATTTCACGGATCCTCATTCATGCCCTTGACAGGAAAAGGTGCTTTCAGTAGATCAGATTCAGAAGGCCTTTGTTGTAGTATGCATAGAAAAGAAAAAAAAAACGAGGTACATAATTACATAATATATTTCCTTTTCTATGGTCACAATTTAGCACCATTTAAAAAGAAAAGAAATATAAGTATATAAAATGGTGATTTAAGAAATGTGGTCTGTCCAAAACTGAACAGATGGTTAACAGTCATTAAATGGGATATCTATAATAAGATGGTGCTATTTAAATCAAGTTATACAGTAGTCTTTGTTGTTTTATGTTTCTGTTTACTTGGTTTATATTTGTATTTGTGTTTATTTTGCTTATTTCTGAACAAAAAAGTACTGACTGCTTTCCAAGTACTTCGGCTGGTTGAGTAGTGACCAATTTTTATTTAGGAAACTAAACTGTTGATTTTTTTTAATGTTGTACAGTTGTGTGTGTGTGTATGTATGTGCGAGAGAGAGAGAGAGAGATATGAGGTATGATGTTGGCATGTACAGTATATATGAAATGCTACTCCGCACTCCAATACTTTAAACATTGTACAGTCTTAAGAAAATTGCTAAAATGTATTAATATTCAAAAGATATATAAATATATTTTAAAATATATTTGTTATTAACTATGAACATATATCTTACATTCACATTTTATGATAAAGTTTTTCATGAATAATTAGATTGGAGTTCTTGTAAAGTATATAGACAAAATCAAATCAGAGAGAAAGACCAGATTTGTATAGGAAATGATGCAAAATTAAGGATTTGTTGTATCTTCCTACAGGAATTTATATAGAAATAACATATAAGAGACAAAAGGCAAACATATATTTGAGTGCAAAAGTTTGCACCCCCTAAACAATCCCTATATGCATACTTCATAAGAGAAAAATAATGAAATAAAAAATATTTAACTTAAATATTGACGGACAACTCGCAGACAAAGACAGTGTGTCCAGATGCAACAACAAACAAACAAAGAAACACACATATATATATACAGTAGTGCATCAGTGGATCGGTCAGTCAAATGATGAACATATGCGAGCAGAACTCACTCTAGAGGCAAAATCAACAGAATAAAAGAAAAAGGACATAAAATATGATATAAATAAAAGATTTTTTTCCATTAATAATATCGAATAACAAATTATATAAATTCCTTTAGTTACTTCTAACATTAAAGATCGGCAAACCAGAACATACAAACTCTACATAAATTGCATTACTTGCTTTTGTCCTTTTTTTTTAGTTTCTTTAGGTTAATTCTATTTACTTCGCACTTCTTCAGCGCGTTTTGTGTTACATTGCAATATATTTTATATGTAGATTACGAATAACAAAGGTTTAACATTGTGGTAATTTCCTGATGTTATTGTCACAGTGATGATCACAATGAGAATGCTATCATTTCAATATTGTTTTACATTTGTACATGTTTTCAGTGTAAAATGTCTGTCTTTTTTTATACAAATTTGTTTGTGCCTCTCTCATCTGATGAAAAGAATTAGTGGAACTGCGTTCTCCAAGGACACACATGATCCTACAGACTATCTAACTAACTTTACACTGCCATCCTAACAGGACAAATCCAGAAATGTCATCGAGGTACAGCAGGTACTCTACTTCTGACTGAGACATGGAATGTAAGAGTGCTGTATCTTTAAGTGTCTATGATACTATAACAATTTCGTGCATGTTGAATAGCTCAATCTGTTGTTTAACCAATTTTTTTTTTACCCATATTTAAAAAAAAAAAAAATTGAGATCATTCAGATGATTGTGCTTGGAAATAATACTAATTTATTTATTCTGCAAAAACAAAAAGAGAGAAAAAAAATTGAAACGTGATATTTTGTCAAGCCGGAATAAAAGTTGCATCTATTTTGACAAAACCTTCAAACTGTTTTATCAGAGGATTGCCTAATTTTTTCCCCTGCTGTGATCCCGTGTCCTGTAAAAACCATGAGATGTTAAGGTGGATTTGATTTAAATTAGATTTTAATTGCACTTGTCATGCACCATCTCACCCTTTAATGGTTACAATTTCAGCTGCATTCTTGACCCGTTGCACGGGAAAGTAAAGGACCTTCTGTTGGATTTACTTGGCACAGAGTCCAATAAAAACATTGGATAGAGTCATGTCTCGGTTAATTATCAGCAGCTGTTCCATGAAAACATTTATTGAAGTTTGATTATGTGAGAAAAGTTGAGCATACACATCACCTTCCATTAACTTGTAGTCACTATTTACCTCCATGGACTGAAGCCGTGTTATACCTGGGACGCTCTGGACACACCGTTACTCAAAACCATTTACACGAAAACACTGTTCTACAGGACATTCTTAATGAAAACCCTTCTTTTCAATCGTGTACTCATGAAACATTACAAATAACGAATACGTATACTGTATGTATTAATACACCATGCATAAGACCTTATAATGCCTGATAAGGACTTACTGGATTGTATACATATCTACAGCCTGGTTCAAAAATACTGGAACAAGTATAAGTTTTTGGCATCTGGCCTCTGTACACCACCACATTGAATCTGAAAGTAAAAACTCAAGATGTGAGCAAAGGCAAAATTTTCAACTTTAATTCATTGGGTCTGACAAAAGTATGGCATTCAGGAATTACAACCTTTTTTATTTTTTTGACATTTTAGGGGGACATATTTGACATATTTGGAAGGGTTTGACACCCCCCCCCCCCCCCACATTTTGGGAGGCTCATAAATAATAGAGCAAACATAATCAAACACATAAGGGTTGACTTTAATGCTTGGATGAAAATCCTATACAGTTGACAACTGCCTGAAGTCTGGAGACCATGGACATGAACAAATAGATTGTATAATTCCCTCCCTCGAAATGCTTTTCCAGGTAAAGGTATATATATATACCTTTATATCTATATTTATATTTGAAATAGTAATACTCCTTAATCCATCTAATATGAATCTTAGATCCATAATATATTATTTTTTTCTTATCTATATACGGCGGAACCTTGGCACGCAAATTTAATCTGTTCTGAAGGCGTGCTCTTAAGGTGTAACTTTGTATTGCACAACTCATTTTCCTCATAAGTAATAATGTAAATGCAGATAATCTGTTCCAGCCACTCAAAAATATTACCAATATTACCAATTTTCAACTCTATAATCATATTTTTGCATATAAAAACAATCAAAACATTTAGAAAAGATATGCAAATATGCAATAAATATGTAAATATTAAATAAATAGACATTAAACCTCATTTTACCTTAATTTATGATTCCTCTTGGCTCCGTCTGCTTCAAAAACCAGACTCCGTTTTTCTTCTCGCTATCGTTCTTGCTAACATTCTTGGGACCCATGATGCTACAGTACGTCTTCACTAAATCTTGCACGAAATGCAAAAAATATGCAAACTTGCTTTGCTTGACAAGTTTTGAACGGCTCCTAAACATACACGCAACATAGCCAGCGTCCGGTTCGGTTCAGTTTGTTTGTTTGTATTCTGAAAATACTTCATATGGTGAGGCAAATTTCTTGCAAAATTTCAGTTCTTAAGGAGACCGAGCACCCCATTTGCAGGTAAGTGTAAGAATTGGTTGTCAAGAACTCCATGCAGATACTGTAGAGCTACGGATATCCTCTAGTCATTTAGAGAATGATATAAGCCATACATACCTTACAACAGCTAACTATCTGAAGTGTCATTATAATATACACTGCCTAGCCAAGTTATAAAGTATAATTTTGGTATCTATTATCGCACCACATTTCATGTGAATTACTGCAATTGTCCACCTTTCAACAACAAGCGTTTCAACAACCTTATAGAACGTCATGACATTTTTTTTTTCTATTCAGGGATGCATTCCAATATTGTTTATTAATCTCAAGAGAGTCAAACTACAGTACTTTGTAAAAAGTCTTCTCCATCATATTTCAAAGACTCAATACGGTTAAGGTCATGGCCAGTTCACATGTGACAATGATTCCTCAGGCTCCCAGAACCACTTTTTCACACTCTGGAATATATCAGGGAAGAGAAACTCCATAGATGTGATGTCCTGGTTATTCAGATTATCAGCTATTTTCATCTTATTGCCACTGAGTCTAGACCTGAGTAACTGAAGCAACCCCAGATCATAACACTGTCTCCAGAGGCTTGTACAGTGGACACTATGCATGATGGGTGCATCTCTTCACGTGCTTCCCTTCTTACCCTGACACGCCCATCGTTCTGGAATCTGGACTCATCAGATCACATGACCATTTTCCATTTCTTCAAAGTCCAAACTTTATGCTTCCTAGCAAACTGAAGTTTTTTATTCTGATGAGTCTCATATGGCCACACAGCTGTTACTGTAAGTCCAAATCCTGTGAATTGAAATGCTTTTAGTTTCACTATTAAACATAGCTCTGATTTCTACAGAAAAATATTCCTTATTTTTATTTATTTTTTATGCAACTTCACTAAGCATTTAAGTCATCTCTATTCATGTCAATTATGATTTTTTTCCCCAACAAGCAAATTGAAAATCCTTTGGAATTCAGAAGCAAAGCTAACTCTTTCATCTTTAAGATGAAAGCTTTTACTTTTTGTTGATTGTATGTTACAAGAGGAACTATGATGTAATGAAATAATTGTAGTTGTTTACATTTTAGAACTGTCTCTGGCTGTAAAAGTGGCCTTACGTGTTGCTGCCAGGATTTAGTTCAAAACTAAATGAAACACTCAGGAATCATTAAAACTCCAGGATAAACAGTTTGTTGTTTGTTGTTGGTTTTAACCCGGCATCAGCAAGACTGTATTCACGACTGTAACTCACGGCTGGTCTTTGACCGTTCTAATATCTCTATTTATAATATTCTGTTTATATTGTTTAAACATGATTACTACCTGACTGAAGCAGCAGTCTGGATTCAATCAGAATGGGACTAACTGCCCCATATAGTGAAAGGCTAAAACACTGTTTTTCTGTCTGCACTGAGAATTAAAAGCAGGTGTGAAATGTTTTCAGCTCCAGATGTTTTATATTGAAGATCAAATGAGATCAGAAAAGTAAGCAGCCTCAAAAAAAAATCCACCACAGCCAGAAAGGACAGAAGAGAAAAATACACACTGTCATGGACATTCAGCAGGTCTGGACATCAAACCCTTCTCACATGATTAATGCTGATTACATCACTACTGTATCTTTTTGAATTCTCAATTCTGATTGGTCAGTAGATGTTGATTAATTATCAGACACTAGTGCAGCTCCAAATCACATGTTTCTATTAATGCATTTGCATCAATACTTAGTTTTATTTATACTAGGGGTGTTCAAATGAAATGGGGACTTTTGATTGTGCAGAATAACAGAACACAGTAATGAGAGTAAAAACTCCTTTTACAGTATATCTCTATATAATCCACTGCTACACTAATGCACTTATCCCATTGTTTCACAAGTGAGAGGGACTTCTGTTAGGAACAGTTCATGACTTGCAAATGAAGTCTCATTGTATCTTATCTACTTGAAGGTCCAATGTTTTGTGCATTCTGAGCTTTTCTGCACATCATGGTTGTAAAGAATGGCTATTCTTGTAAGTTAATGCAGCCTTAAGCCTGATGTTCTGCCTGTGGTGTTGTGAGCATTTATTACAAGGGATGTTCATGTCAAACTGGGACTTAAGGGGCCCAAAAGTGTCAACTGGTAGTGCTGGGGTTTGAACCCAAAACCTTCCGCTTAGTAGTGCAACATCTTAACCTCTAAGCTTCTCCAGCCTCTCTAGCTCAGTTCTGCATCAAGTCTGCTCAGAGCCTACACAAGTGCCCTATAGCATTCAAACCAAACTGTGACTTTGGATTGTGCAGAATAACAGAACACAGTTATTACACAGCTACTAAAAACTCTCTTTATTTCTCTATATAATCCCATGCTACACTAATGGTACACTACTTATCACAGTATTACACTAGTGCTTGGATACCATCAAGGTAAAACATTTTCTCAGTATGATGAATTGGACTGCTGTAACAGAGATGGACTTCAAAACAAAGGTAAGTTTCACAGAGATGAGTTTTTATTGAGTCAAAGTTCAGCAGGCAGGAATCGAGTCTCTTGGCTAGATAGCCGATGCGGCTAATCTAGCCTGATCGGACAACAGGGAAGGTGGTAAAAACACACAGTAACTCTTCTTTCTTGTAGGAACGATAAAACGGAAAGTTATAACCTGGAGTAGACGAGATCAGACTGAGATCCACACAC
>JAQMYG010000033.1:33108095-33124510 GCA_030014215.1 Clariallabes teugelsi
TATTTGGTTATAGTGTTTGAATTTTGGGGATTTGACATATTAGGGTTTAGATTTCCTTCTATTAAATCTTAATCCTAACAAGATCAACACAAATAAAAATGAAAATATGGCTAAAATTCTAATATATAAATTTATAATCAACGTTTCCAAACTGCTGATTCTTCATAAAAATGTGTTAAAAGATTAAAAGCTAAAAAGTTATTTGAAGGGTTCGAAGTTTGAAAGTATAATGTTTTCTCCTTGAAGCAAATGCCCCACTTGGCTGAGGTAAAGCTGTGATTGTTTACATTTAGATTATATTTACATTATGGCGTTTGACAGACGCACTTATCAAAGTTCGACTTTTAAGTTCCCTTCAGTAGATACTGTAGGTCTGTACGGACATCTATACGAAACTCATTCCACCATCTAAGATCAGGACAGAACACAGTCTAGACACAGCCACAGTCTAGTGTGTGTGTGTGTGTGTGTGTGTGTGTGTGTGTGTGTGTGTGTGTGTGTGAAATGGCCTAAGTATAAGTTCAAAGGCCTGCTCTCCAGTAAAATGAGAGAACAAACCATTGTTATTCATCTTATTGGTCTCTAGAGTATAAAACGATCACACACACACACACACACGCACACACATATGCACACAAAGTACAATAACAAGTAGCTAGCTTTTAAATGTAATTATTTTTCCAAGGTGATTCATTTAAAACACGAAAATAAATCACATCAAATTAAAATGTTATATTGCATTAACAATTTTATTTGCAATAAAGAAAATTATTAATCTTTAGAGACAGCACTTAATCATAATACAATTTCTAAATAGCTAAAAACATATTTTTTGTATAAAGATTATGTTATTCTGTTTTATTTTAACCAGTCCTTGAAAAAAACCTATTAATTCATATTAGAGCCTTCAAAGCAATTTTTAAAAATAGTTTCTTCCAATCAGTGATGAAAAACTGTAACTGGCTATAAAGTAAAAACAAGATTAGTTTGCATGTTTATGTTGATTTTTATTTTTCTCCTTGAGAAAAAATTATTTGTTCATTGATTCATTTTTAACTGGTGCTTTTACTGTGCTTTCTTTTTATTGTATAAAACGTGATCTGTTTAACAGTCACCAGAGCTGAGTTCAGGGTCGTGAGACTGCAACAGGATGTGAATATTTGGCAGGGTGAAGAACTTCATGCAGTGATGATGAGCCAGCAGTGACAGCACACTTGGAGCACTTCACAATATCTGCACATCACATGTGCTCTTAACACATAGACACTACATCATAAAGTAAACACATCAGTACTCAATCACCACATCAGTGCAGCCAGAACATCAGCACAGCAGCACCCAGTCACCACATCGTGGCACAATCACCAAATGACCACACATCTACCACATAAGAACATAGACACCACGTCAGTTACTGGACCTGCAAATTCACCACATCAGCACCCAGTCACAACGTAAAAAAGCCAAACAAATATTGGCTAAAATTCTCTAAGCTTTAATGGCTACCACTTAGACACCAAATCAGCACAGTCACTATCAGTACAGTCACCAAATTGGCACCCAGTCACCTCATCAGCACAGTCACTTCAGTAGCACAGTAACCAAATCTGCACAGTCACCTCATCAGCACAGTGACCACATCAGGATATAGTCATCATGTCAGCACTCAGTCATCACGTTAGCACAAAGTCACCACACATCTGAGCAGATTCACCACATCAGCACGCAGGAACTGGATCAGCACAGTTTCGATATCAAGACATAGTCACCACGTCAGCACACAATTCAGTCAGAAAACCAACCCAGTCATCTCTTGTCATCACCATGTCAACACCAAATCAGCACAGTCACCTCATCAGCACAGCCCTTTTATCAGCACAGTCCTCCCATCGGTATAATCCTCTCATCAGCACAGTCACCAAATTAGCACAGTACTCTCATCAGCACAATCACCAAATCAGCACAGTCACTTCATCAGCACAGTCACTTCATCAGCACAGTCACCGAATCAGCACAGTCACTTCATCAGCACAGTCACTTCATCAGCACAGTTACTTTATCAAGGCCATCACTTCATCAGCACAGTGACCTCATCAGTACAGGCAAAACATCAGCATAGTCTCCAAATTAGCACAGTCACTTCATCAGCACAGACACCAAATCAGCACAGTCGCCACATTAGCACCCAGTCATCAAATCAGAACCGAGTCACAGCATCAACAAGCTGTCATCGCATCAGCACAGTGTCACAAAATCAGCACAATCTCCACATCAGCACACAGTCATTCCATAAGCATTTCAGCTTACAGTCAGCACATCAGAACAGTTATTTCATCACCTCACACATCAGCACACCATCATCACATCAGCACACAGTCTCAATATCATAATAATAAGTAATTTTGAACTCACATCCACGTGCATCCAAATGTTATACTTTTTACAGATGTCTGAGATGGCAATTAGAGGATCAAATGCTCCATACACTGTAGTTCCAGCTGTAGCACTCACAAAGAATGGTACATAACCCTAAGGAAGAGAAAACGCACAACAAAGACAATAAATAAATAAATAAATAAATAAATAAATAAACACATAAATAAAAATGCCAAACATGATGACCAACAATGCTGTGGGTAATTTTTTTAAGTGTATTATAGAGTAAAGATGGAAAGGGAACAATAGAACAAAGGGATACAACAAAATAGATTAATAAAATAAAAGGAATATGAAAAAAAAAGTTTAAATAAAGAAGTGAATATAATCATGACATTATCATGAACAAATTGAAAAATAATGCAATATAATGATAAACCAAAAAAGGTACTACAATAAAACAGGATAAGAATGGAAAGTAATTGAATTAAATAGAAGAGAGAATTAAATGAAAAGAAATAGAGTAATTGAAAATATTGAAAATCATTAACCATTAAGGAAAAAGTGATGAAAATATATATGATGGCTATAATAAAATAGAATGTATTAAATTGTTAATGAAAAGTATATATTTAAGAATTTAATAATAAACAGAATAGAACTGTTTGCAAAGAAAATATATACATAATGACAATAGAGAATGGAGAATAGAATAGAACAGAATAGAATAGAATAGAAAATAAGAAACAAAGAAAGAAACAAAAGAAAAAGAAAGAAAGAGAGAAATAAGAAAAGTCAGTTAGAGTTTATGGTCACAGTAATGTCTGTGTTGGTTTTGGAGATCACGTCAGTTATGCTGTTCTGCACTTCTGCTGGAAAGTTCAGACAAAGTGCAGACTGATGAGACAGACTTAAGACATTTATTCAGGTGTGTGTGTGTGTGTGTGTGTGTGTGTGTGTGTGTGCCAATACCTTCTGCTTGGCCTCCACTATCCTTCGCTCCAGGTCAGAAGGGATCAGCTTTCCCCTGTCAGAGACAAAAGCACCATTTCATCACTGGAGCCATGTGTGATTATCATTAAGACATGTGTAAGTGTATTTCTCATTTCTCCAGCCACGCACAAAAAATATCACTATGGAATATCCAGACCTACCTCTCATCAGCTTTGATACAGATCACGCTCTCTGTTCCTATTCCAAGAGCGGCAGCTCCCTTCTTGATTGAGAAATGACTCTGAAATGAAGGACAGAGTAGTTCAGGCAAAAGTTAAAAGGATTCAGATGTCGAGAACAGAGGTATCAAAAACACATCGTGTGAACCAGGACAAGACCAAGAAAAGCTATGAATAAAATTACTAAATGCACCAAATAAAATTATAAACTATTTTTAAAAACTTTATCTTGTGCACCATGTGTGTGTGTATTGCAACTGCTTTGGAAGATATAAAAAAGAGCTTGTCTGTTATTCCACAGCAATTGAGCTCTAAAGCGATAAATACGTCTAAAAATGTGTCAATCATCTACAGTTCTTTAGTAGCAAGCTAAAAATCTTATAAAAAAAGAAACAATAGAATAGAATAGGATAGAATAACAAAAGACAAACTACAGAATAGAATGATAAAATAAATATATTATGTTGTAGAATAAAACAAAATAAATTCATTGATAAAAGTAAAATGAATCTGTAGAATACAGAAATACATTATAGAATAGAATTTTTTAAAAAGTCACTCAACAAACCTATATTAACTGGGTAAACAAGTGTAAAATAAGAATAAGAAGAAATATAGAATATTGTAGATGTAGAATATTATGGAATGCAATAATAAATAATGGAATTAAAAGATAAAAAGCCAAAACAAATATGTAATAGAATGATGTAAGAAATAACCAATATAGAACTGCAAACTAAAAGCCAAGAAATCAATTTGTTAAATAATTTTTTACTAATTGTATACACATTTTTAATAACAAGCTAAAGTTTTAATTTAAAAAAGAAAGGAAGGAAAAACGGAAAAAAGGAAAGAATGAAATGTGTATAAAATTGATAGATTGATAGATAGGTAAATAGATAGATAACCCAAAACAAACAAACATACAAATGAAACAAACAAACAAAGAAAAAGAAAAAGAAAAAAAAGAAAAATTAAAAATGGTAAAACAGAATAAAAAAATAGAAGACTTAAACCAAATAGACTGGCATAGCATGATAAAAGGAATATAATATAACAGAATAGAATAGAATAGAATAGAATAGAAAAAGAAATCAGCAGCTGATTAAATGAGCTAATGATCTGTGGGTCTTCATTAGTATATTAAAAGACATCTTGATGTGATTATCGTAATTCTTTTATTAACAAGATGTGTTTAAAAGTAGAAAAACTGTTAAATACTATAAGAATACATTCACTGGCCACTTCATCAGGTACACCTATTCAACTTCTTATTACACAATTGTCTAATCAGCCAATCACAGGACAGTGACTCATTGAATTTAGGCATGTAGACACGGTCAATACGATCTGCTGAAGTTCAAAGTGAGCATCAGACTGGGGGATAAAGATGATTTAGGTGACTTTGAACATGGCATGGTTCTTGGTGTCAGACGGGCTGGTCTAACTATTTTCTTTTGATCTACTGGAATTTTCAAACACAACCATCTCTAGGGTTTACAGAGAGTGGTGTAAAAAATAAAAAATATATCCAGTGAGCAGCAGTTCTCTGGGCAAAAGTGCTTTGTTGATGCCAGAGGTCAGCGGAGAACGGCCAGACTGAACTCAAATAGCAGCTTGTTACAACGGAGATATGCCGAAAAGTGACTCTGAACACACAACATGCTGAAACTTGACGCATATGCGCTATAGCAGCAGAAGACCACACCAGATGCTGCTCCTGTCAGCTAAGAACAGGAAACTGAGACTACAATTCACATGGACCCACCAAAATCGAACAAAAGAAGATTGGAAACACATTGCCTGCTTTGATGGATCTCAACTTCTGCTGTGACATTCAGATGGTTAGAGTAAATAACATGAAAGCACAGATTCATCCTGCCATGTATCAAGAGTTCAGGCAGGTGGTGGTGATGTCATGGTTTGGGTTTTTTTTGTGGATTTTCTTTGCACACTTTGGGATCCTTCAAGTTTCAATTGACCATGGTTTAAATGCCTCAGCCTCCCTGACCACGTCCATACCTTTATGAGCACAGGATAACGTACCATGTCCCAAAACTAAAATCAACTTAAATGACAATGAGGTCACTACTTCACAGTCACCAGATCTCAATCTAACAGAACCTTTTGGTGGAACACGAGACAAATCTGCAGCAACTGTGTGATGCTGTAACGTTAACATTGAGTAAATATCTAAGGAATGTTTCCAGCAAGTTGAATTTTGAAAAGTCATGAGGAATTACAGCAGCTCTGAAGGCAAAAGGTGTACCTAATGGAGCGGCCGGTGTGTGTATCACTGTGGAAATCTAACAATTCCCAGAGGTAAGTGAGAAAAGAATGAACAAGAAATTGGTCAGCATGTTCCTGTCTGGTTATTTTCTTTTGATCACTCTCATCAACAAGCAGTTCGAAGTGTAATGTGGCCTACAATGTTTACAGCATCGTGTGTATTCAAAGCAACAAGTATTTCTAGGGTCTGATTGAAACACTGTCTACAAATAACAGGCTTTGCAAAATGCTGCAAATGAATTGGCAGCTCGTGCACTTATCTGTTAGACTGAAGGTCAGGATTAACTTTGGTTGTGGCATTTCACAGCAGTACTAATACAGAGAGTGCATCTAAAGCACTGGGGCTCTGTTTATAGAGGCCATTATACAAAACAGAGTTGTCTTCCATTACACAGGTGTGAAAAGCACTAGCAAAGTGCATGTCACTTTTAAATAGGCAATGATAAAAATCAGCAGCTGCTCCGGCGTCCACTGACATTTTCCTGTTGTGATATGCCGCACTGAACGCTCAGAATAAAGCATGAATAATACAAGGAGATAAGGACAAAATAGAAATGGCCGTACATTCTCGGACGTGAAGGCCACCAGCTTGGGCACCGATGACATCCCTTTCTCTTTGACTTCAGGAAACATTTTGTAGCGAGCCAGCAACATGGCGTACATATTGGAAATGGCACCACCTGCAGGAACATGACGCATTTCAGACACAACACCAGACAGTTCCTCTCCCAACTGCTACAACCGCAAAGACTTTGTTCGGCCTGATTCTCTACGGCTTATGTTTGTCATGCTAAGAGTGAGTCTTACATATTAATGAGGTCCTGTAGCACTGTAGTCATTAGGGAAACAGAGCGTGAAATGTTGTTTGCATTACATTAGTGTCCACAAGCTGGACTGAGGCTAATAAGATCTTCTGTTCGCCTGTTTAAACGACTGCAGTGCCCGCCATTAGATTATAAACAACTTAATGTTGGTCCTTTGTTTAAACTTAAGCTTCCTTCAAGCCTAGAAAACTGTATCAGATATTTATAAAAATCTGGGCTTAAAGTTATTTTCTTTTATATTTATTTGTACGTTTTGTTTATCCTTTGACATTGCCACTATTATGTGATAGTGTGACGTGTGACGTCATACTCATATTATGGGGTTTTAAATTAACATACTAGCTCACACAAAGAGATTTTAATACAGAATTTATGGCAAAACTTGGTTACTGGTTGTCTCAGTTATATTAAATTGCTCTAATTGGTAATGCTTCTTACCTCCTGATCCATGCTTCATTTTTTTTGTAAATATGCATATGGATTTATGTTTTTTATCAGAAAAAATTATTTTCTGAAAAAATGTATCACATTTGCTAAATACAATTTCGTGCACTTTTATGTCATGTTGTATTATTCTAAAATGCTAAATTGTTAAGATATTGCAACATGAATCTGACATGGTTACAGACACTACAGATTTTTTGCTTTTTAAGCTTTTACCAAAAAAAAAAAATATTTAAGCAACAATTTTTGCAGGTCGTATGCTTCTAGAAGCTTATACAATTTTTAGCATCAATATTTATAGAGAAATGTTAATAATTTGCATTTTAAATGATTATTGTTTGAAGCGAGACTATGGAAAAATTGCCATTTTTGAGGAACTTTTTGGGGCATATATAAAATCATCAAAAGTTAGAAACTTAGGGAAGCAGGATTGGTCACTTCCATGTTGTACAAATTTCATTAGTAACTTTTTTGGCAAACACATTTTCTGTATTAAAAAAAAATGATTTAAAAAATCACAAGAATTGTACAACACTGTGTTTTGGTCATTTATTTTTAATCGCTAAAAAAAAAAACAGTTTATTTTAAACAGCTAACTATACAGTATATCGCAGCTATCAGCTGGGAACAGTAAAGGCTATTACATGATTCACCTGAGATACATGAATAAAGCCAATCACATCTTTTTAAATGTTTAGATGTTGTGGCATTGTCGAAATTCTTGTTATCTCCCAAACGATTAGGCAAATAGCCTTATGTTGCTCTCCATATATTATGCATTTTAAAGCCAGGAATTTCACCTCACAACTAAATAATTAATTAATAAACCAAATAGGAATGAATAAACTATGGCTGAAATACATATAATGTAAACCTGGCTTAAGGCAGAAGGCTAACCTTCTCTCTAAGCACTATAGCATTAGCATCCCCAAAATATGTTTGTTTTACCGACTTATTATTGTAACTTGATTATATTTTTAGACCCTGACCTAATTATTATACTGTGAGGAATTTTTTTCTGATGCAAGCTAAAATGCACTTTAGTGAGCTTCCCTGCTTAATGTTTTCAATATAGATAGAGATGTTAAAGCAGCTGATCTACAATCAACACAAATTCTATATCAATATCAGGCAAAGGCCAGGGTTAACCTTACCTGGTGAAAAAATACCATCCCCACGGCCATTTTCCCAACCAATGATCTCTCTCATCTTCTTGAGCGTGACGTATTCCAGCAGGACAAACACAGGAGCCACCTCATAAGTAAACCTGAATATCACATTACACAAACCAGTCAGGAAAGGTGCACTGGAACGGGATGTATAAAGCATCACTGGTGACAACTATACTTCATAAAAAAATAATATATGACTATGACCTAATAAAAACACATGAGAATAAATTTATAGTTATGGGGAGAACATAAATACAGTTGTAGTAGCATGATGAATAGTGCAATACATAAGTAATACAAGATAAGTAATATAGATGGGGGGGTAGATTAATTCAGTTACTTATGGCAGTTCTTTTAATGTGACAATTCATGTATTGCCATACTGATTTTACATTATTATTATTATTATTATTATTATTATTATTATTTAAATATGTTTGTATTTGAAGTGTCAAAATGTTGTTCCTCTATAATCCTACACATGCTCTAAACTGATCACACATTGTCAGGTAGCACTGGATCCTGTATGGTAGGAACAAATTGTTTGCTAGGTCTGTTTACAATTATAACAATAAGCAGTTTTAATAATAATAATAATAATAATAATAATAATAATAGCAATAGAAATGAAAACAGCACCTCGGTATCATTAAAACATCATATCAGGGGTCCCATAGTAATTTCCATCTATAATAAGTAAAGTGTGCTGTGTCCAAAATGTGTATACATACAGTATACAGTACAGTACAGGGTGGCCAAAAATCCTAGATGCATAGGCATATTTCCTGAAACTTTTTATTTTTCTTTTCATTTTAGACCAAAGAATCCAGGATTCTTCACATAAAGGTGTTATAATGAATTTTGCATAATTTCTTTGTTGTATTGTATTATAAATAACTATATTATATTACTGTATAATATGAACAACTAGAAAAAAGTAGATTAGGTTAATGATTATCCTCTTTATTGCATTAACAATAAATTTTTAATCTGCTGATAATTAGGTTTGTATGATGCATTACTATAGAAATGATAACACTATACTGGGTGCATTAATGTAAGCATGGTGGTTTTCAGATACACTACTCTCAGAGATGCTGCTATAGAAACATAACCAACACTTCAATCAGATTTCAACTATAGTATAAAATTCACTACTGAACAAAAAACACAACACTTTCAGTTATATATAATTTCAGGGGTTAGAAAAAAGAAATCCTTCTTTTTCCTTCTTCTTTGAGAATTTGTCCATCTGCAGCACTCAATATATTACCATTTTGATTAGCCTCAATGAAACTGCATTTTAATTTCAATGTTTCATTTTGTTCCCTGAATACTGGTGATAAGGGACTGATGGAGGATGGTCAGGGCTAATACCTTTCATTTCCATTTCTTTCAGTTTGCATCTAAGAGAAGGTGTTTTATGTTAGGAACTCACATGTTAGTGTTGGCGGTGGACGTGAGCCAATCAGCGGCGAGGCCGACCATGTCTAATCCGGTGGAGAGCTGGTTGAAATACCTGGGGTGAGCTAGAAATAGCCAGAAGAATATAAATTAAATTAAATTATTGAATATTCCTGGATGGGTGATTTATTAATTTTTTTTATCTGCTGTTTGAGATTTCACCGACTGCTCCATTTCTACTGGTGCTAAAACAAAATTAATGAAGGTCACATTGAAGCTTTTTAATGTCAGTGGGCTTGATGTTGTTTGTAAATGGTTTTGAAAACTAAACTGAGCTTAGATTTCCCAATAGGTTGACAGAAATGTAGCAGATTTTACTCCAGACATTGATAAATGCCAAAGAGATGCAAATTACTGAGCACATTCAAAGGCACAGCTAATTAACATTTAGCCATGCCCATAAAAGTCCATAAAAGGCAAAGCTCACAAAGAGTTGAAGATAACAAAATGACAACTAAATGGCTGAAAGAGTGCCTCTTAAATGCACATGATGTTCTTGCTCTTAAAGGGAGCCATTAATTTAGCCGCAAAGGACTGGCAAGTCTTAAATGTCTTGATTTATGGTTTTTATTGATTTTTAAAATGTTTATTAAATTGCGGTGGAATTGACAAAAGTAAGAGATTTAAACTTGAAAAATCTCATAATCTGTGTATAAAATTGGTACACATTGTATAAACTCATCAACGGGTATACAATTTGGAATAAAGCCAACAATCACTTGCATTAGTGAGTCTCCCTATACTGTATATTTACACAAAGTCAGTAAATGTAAGATATGGAAATTTATGTGCGTACTCCAGCAAACACATTTCCATCTTGATATTGTAAATAAATTCCGTTGACTTCGCTTTTTCTAAAATGCTACAGTTCATGTGGTCCTATTAATCACATCTACATCAATGTGCCCTGACAGAAGACTGGCACTTTTCTGACATAAAATATTCTAAAGAACTACAACTAGAGTCCCAGAAGCTGTTTGTTTATGGATATTGAAGTTTAGAAACATAAAAGTTTATTGAATGTGTAGAAACATAAAAAATCCTTGAAAAGAAATCTGAATCTTGAACCTTTGTGGATTTTTCATTCAAAGCAATGACATAAGTTTCGGGGGAAATCTGTATCACTTCAAAATATTAGTTAATAGTAATATAAAAGTTAAAAGTTAATAGTAAATAAAGCTTAATTTACCATAAAATCAAACTGCTATCTTTTAACAATACTTTAGTAATTAACATGGTCTTTCAGTATTAATTACTAATTTTATTTATCTAAGTAATTTATCCAACTATGCTATGCTATGAATAGGCTAACACTAATAAAATTATTTTTCTTAATTTGGTATCATTTCTTATTCTCATTTTTGTAACGTAACATAGTCATGTGGTAAATTCAGTGGTTGCCATGACAACCTCTTATGCATAGGTGAGATATTTATATATTTATGGACCTAGATACATACGTCACACAGCCACTAAAATATCACCACTATCTAAACTAACACTAAGCACTAAAAGCTGAAAAACTAGATACAAAATTTACCACTAACACACATCAAATGAAAATGCCTGTTTTTGTCATGTTTGATTGGCAGCCAGTGCTTATGATGAAAGGCCCACCAATCAGGATTGAGTATCATTCTACCATTCCTGTAGCTGTTACCACATTAATTGTTTTCATGACCAGCTCCAAGAAAGAACAAACAGTCGTGTCTGAAAGTATGATGGAAAATATCCAGTGTGCTCAAGAAAACCCATAATGCATTGCCGTGGTTACTATGGTTTTAAATCACTGTGCAGTGACAGGTACACTACATTCATAATTCATTTATAGAAAATTGAAACTAGGACACTAGTTTGGTTTTGACAGGCATCAACCTATTTTAAAATCATGCACATTTGCTTGGCTGCCAGTTTCTATAGTGAGAGACTGACCACTCAGGAGTCGCCATTATTCACTCAATCCTGCACCTGCCTAATTGCTCCTAAACATCATCTCATGTCTGTTGTTGTTGGTCTTTTGGCTGCTCTGTCGAGGGGTCACCCCAGCGAACCATCCGATTCGCACACACAACTTGGCACTGGTTTTACACCGGATGCCCTTCCTGATGGAACCCTCCCATTTTATCCGAGCATGGGACCAATGGCTGGTGTTTGAGCATTGGGTGTAAATTGAACTGGGGCTGTCCGCATGGAAGCCAAAAACCTACCACTGAGTTACTAATGCCTCTAAACATCATCTTATGTACTGTATGCATTTACCAAATTCATTTTTATTATAATGTAATATATTTTTGCACTTTATTCACATTAGACCTATGTATTGATCAGCACGACGCTAACTTTTTATCGTGCTTAATGTTCTGTTTGTAGCAGTGATTGCATTGCCATGCACTGTTTACACACATTTGCACACATACAGTACACTGTATCTAGTCCTGTATTGTAGTTTACTTTACTTAGCATGTACTTTCATATAGTCCTGTCTGGTTTTATGTAGCACCATGGTCCTGGTGGAATGCTGGTTAATTTCTCCATGCAATGCACCTAATGTGCATAGTTAAAACGGCAATAAAAGCCACTTGACTTTTCATTTATGGCATTTGGCAGACACCCTAATGCAGAAGAACTTACATTTTTTTGTCCATTAGACATCTGAGCAGTTGAAAGTTAAGAGCCTTGCTCAAGGGCCCAGCAGTGGCAACTTAGTGGTGCTGGGGTTTGAACCTTCTGATCAGTAGTCCAACACCTTAACCACTGACCTACTGTACCCCTGCCCCAATCTATTTATTGGATTATTTTGAGAAAGAAACCAGAGAACCCAGAGGAAACCTGATTGATTAAAGCTGATGTACCAAAGCCTTAAAACAGCAACAAACACAACAATGTCCACACCATTTTGCATTCATGGTATTTGGCAGATTACCTTATCCAGGGTTAAGGGCCTCGCTCAAGGGCCGAACACTGGCAACAACAACATCTTATGTACAGTACTGTATCACACCATTCCCTCTTCATTTGCATATGTGGTGTTTGGCAGACGCCCTTATCCAGAGTGACGTACATTTATTTATTTATTTTTTCATTTTGTTACACACTTGTTTCGTACCCACTGAGCCACCCCTGCCCCATTCCATTGGCTGGCTTTTTTTCGGGCGAGAAAACAGAGAAACCAGAGGAAACTTGATTGATTGAAGCTGATGTGCCAAAGCAAATTCCATAAACCCATCAATCGATCAATAAATCAATAAAGTGCAATTTAAAAGACAACCTTAATGGACTCCAAACATTCTATCCCAATTTAAACACCACCATGACAATTAAAATTAATAAATCCACCATCCGTCCAAACTAATCATTCTTACTAACCACGGATCATTAAGCCAAGGTAAAAAAAAAACAACAACAACACGGATAATGATTACTTATTGCTAAACAATTATAACTTAAAGGGTCACGTGATTCTCGTATCCTCGTGACCCCCCGCGCGCAGTCGCTACCTGTTTTGATGGCGTATTTGAGCGTGGCGCGGCAACTGATCAGAATATCATCCAGAGTCTCGGGTTCATCCGACAGCTCCCAGTTGTTCCTCTGCAGCAGCTCGTTAGGGTAATGGAAATCAATCACTTTGGTCGACCTGTCGAAAGACTCCACGATGTACGCCAGTAAGATATCCACCACCTCCTGCAGGAAAGTCATCGTCTTCAGATCTCCGTCTAACGCGGGCAGGAGATCTGCGGGGGAGAAGCGAAATACATAAATACCTATTATACCGAGAATCAGTTTATAATCAGCCGGTTAAAGACAACAGGATGGTTAAATTTGCGGGACAATGTTCCTGTTACTATTTCAGCGGAGGAATTTTCCCCCTGTGACCTTGGGGAGGAGAATTGAAGGTCAGTCGGAGCTTCTGACACGCATAAGCAAAAAGACACAAAGGATATTTCCGATCGGAAAAAAAAAAAAACAGCCTCATACAACGATACACTTCGTTTTCTTTTTGAAATGATCAAAAAACGAAACAAAAACGAAACAAAACAAAGATTAATTATTATAATTAAAATCAACATTTATTATAATAATAATTCCTTATTATTATTCATTATGAATTATTATTCGTCGTTAATAAATTATATGCAGTCTATACAATAACCGCGTTGCTTCTATGACTGTCTTAATGCGTAAGGGATTTATACTTCATTTTATATCGAATTCATAGGAGCAAATCAAATCAGAGAAAAACAAAATATAAGTAGGCTGAAAACGGTATAAAATAAAACCATTTAGACACAAATGACAATATATAACTTATTTAATAGGTTAATGTAAATAAGCCAGTAGATAGATAGATAGATAGATAGATAGATAGATAGATAGATAGATTAAAGCCTTAAACAATAACACTAATAATAATAATAATAATAATAATAATAATAATTGGTTATATCCAATTATTACAAAAGATATTAATAATAATGGTCATTGTCTCAAGTCTGCTTTACAGAATGCTTTACTCTGTGTCATATTATTTGCATTTGTTTTTTAACAAAAGAAAATACTTTAGATGATTCATGTATTTATTATTCTTTTGGGGAAAAAAAGGTTTTTCGTTCATGTATAGGATGGGCCACGAAAAGGTATACCTTCAACACTGGTGCTCACCCTGTATTATTATTATTATTATTATTATTATTATTATAACAAGCTCAAAAACAACTTCAGAAAACGTTAAAAATGTAAAAAAAAAAAATAAAATAAAAAAATAAAAAGATTCGTGTTTTATTAAAATATGCTGCAACTAATTTTTAAACAATTACTATTCCGTGCATGATGTGAAGTGTGTGTGTGTGTGTGTGTGTGTGTGTGTTTGTGTACCTGTGGAGTAGAGCTCGGAGAAGCCCAGGTGAGATTTGGAGCAGTTGCAGGGTTTGGTGCTGCAGTTGCAGTTCTCCGTGTCCTGTTTCTCAGCTCCATCCGCGCTTTTCTCCACCTCTCCTACATTCAGCAGGGCTGAGCGTCGTAGAAAAGAATAAGAATTATTATTTTATTATAAGTATAATAATGCACCGTTTTTTATCTATTTATAAAACAAAAGATAAATGTCTGATGTGCTTCTGAAATCTCTCTCTCTCTCTCTCTCTCTCTCTCTCTCTCTCTCGTGTTCATTTTCATGCAACACACCACTGCAGTGCAATTTTCAGTAATCACATGCAAAAAAACGTGCACTGAATTATGACAGATTTCTGCGCTTTAAACAAATGATATTTTACAAAATATATAATTCGCATAATAATACTGTCAATTACAACGTATCGAACGAATGCAGTAAATTAATACATTAAATAAATCTTACTTCCATGTTATTTTAGTGCTTATATAATAAAATAAAAATAAAACACTGGGTGTATTTTTGTTCGACTGAACCCACCACATAATTTGGATCCGATGCCTCCGGTGAATTTCTGGGCCGCCGCTTGGCACCAAGCCCTGGCTGTGACATTTACACACACACACACACACACACACACATTTTTTCTGATTTCTTTTTAAAGGTCATTAATCCACAGTGTTTAAAACTCGTTTCATTTTTACATGAGGGTGTTTGAGGTTACTGCGCACCAGGTTTTGCGCGCCCAAATTTCTTTTTCAGAATTGTAATCATTGCGCAATTAAATCATACACAAATAACAATGTGATGACATTAACACGAACATGCGTTCCAGATCTCCAATTATTATTATTATTATTATTATTATTATTTGCTATTACATGCGAATGCCTATTTTTTTCTTCCTAACATTACCATGCTTCTTTATAGATCATCATCACCCTGATGTCCTTACCCGTGATGGGGTTTTGGTCACCTGTGTCTCCTCCGTTTTCTGCCCCCAGAGACCAGAAGCCTTGCGAAGCCATAGCGCAAAAATATTTTTAAGTGTTATTTTTAAAAGAATTATAAATTCTCTACGACGCGCGGAGACGAGCAGCAAGCCATCGAGACAGGAAAAAAAGCTCCACAGGACGGATGGAGGGGGAAAATAAAAATGAAAATAAATGAATAAAAATTAAAATGAAAGAGGGTTGAGTGCCGCCGGTTTCAGTGGATCCTCCAGCTAGTGCGTCCTCTCCTCTCTCCGGCTGTAAGGGGCCACATTTACCGCGCTCCTCTCTCACTCTCTTTCTCTCACATACACACGCACACACACACACACTTTCTCTCGCCTTATTTGTCCCACAATCAGCACGACTTATAAATTCGTGTACTGCTCGCTTCCCTCTGACGCAGTTCAGTAATCCGTGTTGAGAAGGATTTCAGAAGGCGAGAACTGGCGGCACCATCATCACCATCACCACAAGCTACAGCATCACCACCAGCCTCAGCATCAGCACCAGAGTGCGCGTCTCCGCCGCCGCCGCCGGCTCGTTAGCGTTAAGAGCGCTCCGCTGCTGCGCGCCACTGTCACGTCACCATGGAGATTCCAGCGCAAAGAGCTTCGTCACAAGGGTTTTTTTTTTTTTTTTTTTGCCCCCTCCGGTTTTCAGTGAGAGCCAAGAGCAAAAGAAGACAAAACACGAGTGAAAACGCTCCAACTTATTTATTTACTCTGATCTCTGTCTCTCTCTCTCTCTCTCTCTCTCTCTTTTTTAACTCAGCACCTCTCATTTCTGTGTTTCTC
>JAQMYG010000033.1:33199473-33215854 GCA_030014215.1 Clariallabes teugelsi
CACTACAGTATTCCCTACTCTTCTGTACTCTCCACACTACAGTATTCCCTACACTCCTGTACCCTCCACACTACAGTTTCCCCTACACTATAGCACCCTCCACACTTCACTATTCTTTGCACTTCAACCCCCTTCACACTCCACTTTATGTTTCTATGTTTATTATTAGTCAAAAATTGTCACTTCAGTATTCCCAACACTTTAGTGCCATCAACAATACACTATTCCCTACACTCCAGCACCCTCCACACTATAGTATTCCCTACTCTTCCATACTCTCCACACTACAGTATTACTTACACTTCGGTACTTTACACAGTATAGTATTCCCAGCACTTTAGCACCCTCCACACTACACCATTACCTGCACCCCAGTACTTTCCAGACTTCAGTATTCTCTACACTTTACCCCCCTTCACACTACACTTTGTGTTTTCTATACTTATTCTTAGTCACTTTGTGTAAGATGCTGTTTAATCCCATGGATGTCCATGAGTAGACTACTATCAGAGCTGCTGTTACACAAAATTAATCAACACTTTCTGATCAAGATGAGCTCTTCACCCAGCAGCTCTGTACTATACAGTAAACACGATACCTGCTTTTTATTGCTCTGAAAGCATGAGAAAGTCTATGAAAGAATCTTCAGTAAAAGTGCTATTGGCTTACAAGCCGAGGATTTAGTTTCACTCACTGAAAGGCACACTTGGGAGCATTTCCTCCCAGGCCTTGCTTCAGTGATGTCACATGAGACGTGCAGTTTAATCGTGACAAAAGTTTTTTTTTTTTTTTTGATGTCACGATGTAACTTGAAGTTGCATTCGAGTCTGACTCATCATTCAGCGTCACAGAAACTCTGCGTCTCATCCTGTCCCTTCATAAAGACGTGACTCCCTCATCTCCACCGACATGCTAATTACGGGCTTTATTCGGCTGCGAACTGGGGCTGATTGTCCTATTAAGGAGGGGGGCAAATACGTCTATCCTTAACCCCCTCCCTTTTCTGTTGTTGTTAAGAGCAGCATGGTGAATCATGGCAGAGGAGATTAAACTCAGAATGGGGTTTGAGTAATCGCACGAGTGTGTGGTGCATAGCGAGCACAAACCAGAAAGATGAACAAAAAGAAAGAGGGGGAAAGTATTTGCTCTTGAGGCTTAATGATACAGATGCACCGTGCCCGCTTCAGCACTTAAGAAGTGCTCTACTTAACATAATGTAAAACAAAAAAGCAGAACATGCTAATGATAAAAGAAGGTTTTCTCTCTCTCTCTCTCTCTCTCTCTCTCTTAGTCAAGGATGGATGAGTCACAGAGTTCAGGACAATGTCTTGTCTTGGTTCCTTGTTTTCAAACATACAAAATCCTTGGCGTAAAGCTTCATTTGTCTATAAAATACTGAAAGCAAATAAGCAGCAAGCATGCTCAGATTCCAATTTCTGCTTTTCTGAGCACAATGAGTAGAGATGGAGGCGTAATGGAAAGATCCCCTCCTCCTCCTCCTCCTCTGTATACACACTCTCTCTCTTTCTCTTCCCCTCCATGTGCATTAACAAAAGGAAGTAAAGCAGCATCAAATTAGCATCGGAGTAGCATCCGAGTTAATAGCTCTGACCGCATGAAGAAAAAAAAAAAATCACCACCTTCCCATACAAACACACATATATACACACGCACACGCACACACACACAGCTGCCTTTATTAATGCACCAATTTAACTACTCACCAAAGTCAACCAGCTTGATCCCCCCCTGAGTGGTCAGGAGGATGTTGTTCCCTTTTATATCTCGATGGATGGTTTTATTCTCGTGTAAATGATGCAGGCCCTGAACAAAACACACACAACATAAACAAGAGCGAAAGCTGAAAGCCTAGCAACATCCATAGAAAGTCTAATGACTCACTATTAACACAATATTTTTGAGAGTGGGATTTTTTTTTTCCTTCTGTTGAAAGCATCAGTCATGAATAACGGACTTCTTTATAGAATTGTGACTAAGCAGGGAGCATGCACTGGCATTCAGAATGCTCATCTGTCTGTCTGTCTGTCTGTCATTCGCCGTAACATAACACCACTGATAAGCAAATTGAATAACATTAACTACTCTTCTGAGTCTGTAGGGACCAAAGGCCCCAAAGGCATCCGGTTCAATCCCACAGAAAAGCCAATGGAGCACAAATACCTGAAAACAGTAAAAAGTCTGTCCATGATAGAAAACTACCAGAACACTCCATGCATCACAGCCAGCCTGTCACATATGGGGAAGCAGGAAAAGATTTTGTTTGTTGACACTTGGCCTCCAAATTCCCCAGAACACAATCCGATTAAGCATCCATGGGATGCGCCAGACACACACACATCCGATCCATGGAAGCCCCAACAACAATCCACCACTAACATCTCACAGTCATATTTATTTATCTGTTCATCATGTACTCTTATCTGCATTGACTTTCATTACCTCGGTCTTGCATTACTCACTTTTGCGCTGCTGTCACTTACATTCATAACTCGGTTGCTTCTCAATTTGCACTAGACTATCCACTGATATTCATACGCATTTATATATTTGTACATATTAATTTCATTATATTTATATACTGATATACATTTATATATATTTTTACTGTATATACTTTTTTTCCTAGTGATTTCCCGTTGAAGCATGGCCATCTTCCATGTGTATACTTCTTTGACTACACCTTACACAACAGTTGATTTTGTAATTGTGACTAAATGTGTATTGTCTATTGTGTTACTATCCTTGCTACTGGATATTTTAAAGTTCATTCAGGATCAGTAAAGTGTCTGTCTGTCTGTCTTTCTGTCTATCTTACACGATATGGAGGATAATGTTTTGTTTTTTCATGTTTTCACTGATCATTGTATTTTTTTTTATAAACATTTACAGTACGTAACTGAACAATTGCAGTGGTGTGTATTGCTTAAATCAAAAGTGGACGCAAGTACTCACAGTTCTCATAAAATGTTCCATTATGGATCAAAAGTGGGGTATAATGTACAGTACATGGATCGTTTTTGCTGTTTGTTTTTTGTTTATCTGGTTCAAATTCGTTTCATTAACATAACTACTTCAGTTCAAGTAATAAGATAATTGGTAAAAATTGAGATTGCTAGACTGTCATATTCAGCAAGCATTTGGTGTTTAATAAAAATGCTTTTTAATGTTTTAGGCTTTCCAAATTTGCAGTTGGGCTTTTGAGTTTGTTTTTTGAACAACCGCTAGATGGAGTGACGTGATAGCTACAGTCTATACAGTATGACTGTAATGATTATAGTGATGATGATGATGATGATGATGATGATAAAGAATGATGGTGATGATGACATACCATGAGCGCCCCGTGTAAGATGTATGCAATGACAGCTTCGTCCATTCGCTCTCCTCTTTTTAGAGTTCCCTTGGCCAGATCTGTCACTGAGCCTCCGTTACACAGCTGGAAAAAAAAAACACAGATCAGACAGAAATCATTACATTTTTAGAAACTCCAGTCTTTATTTACCAAAAAAGTTTCTTCGTGGGGGGAGTTCAAGTCAAACCAGGACTTTTGATTGTGCAGAATAACATATTGTGCAGTAAGAACTTGCTATATAAATCCCCTGCTACACTAATGCACTTATCCCAGTGTTTCACTCGTGATTCGATACCATCAAGGTAAAAAGTTTTCTTAGTACACGGAGTGATGATCGTCAGTGCCTGCTTCACGTCTGATGGGATCGTCATTCACTGACGTCTGGCCTTCTTTAAAATGTTTGCACGGTTCAAATGTTTTACTGCGGCTAAGAGTCGCATCACCGTACTGTGCTTGAAGTCTGTAAATGTCAAGCGCTTTTTACGCCTTCATTCACCAGGAATTTCATCACGAGTCCTGAGGGTTAGAGTAGGAGTGCAAGAAGCAAAAACAACACAATGCCAGACTACACTGATGAGTAGTGAAATTGATTTAATCACAGCATGACTGAATGAATAAATGATGGATGATGCGGGTTGAAATTAATATTTCATAAACAGAGCATTGTCACTCATTTATTATTTGATCAATAAAGAAATATTTTTATTAAATCTGAATACGTCCCTAAATAATAATTTTAAAAAACATTTATCATTCAGATACAGTTCCCGTACATTTTATTTAAAGTACAATAATCACGGTCCAAGATATCACAGATCAACATCTGTAGGACAATATAATAAATCACGAGCGTGGAAATAAAATAAAACTTAAAGAAAAAGGCAGCAAGAAAAGCTAAAGTACATTTTATAAATGAATGAAGATAAAACTAGATGAAGATAAAAGCTTATGAATGAAACGAAAAGCAAATCTTTAGCAAATGTTCACAAGGTTTCGGAGTGTGTTTATGGGATTTTTTTACCATTCTTCCAGAAGTGCACTTGTGAGGTCAGACACTGATGTTGGACGAGAAGGCGTGGCTCACAGTCTTTTATCTATTATTTATCCCTATGGTGTTCTATCGGGTTGAGGTCAGGACTCTGTGCAGGCCAGTCAAGTTCTTTCACACCAAAATCCCTCATCCATGTCTTTATGAATCTTGCTTTGTGCACTGGTGCGCAGTCATGTCGGAACTAGTGTGGGGTTGTTTATCAGTAGTTGGGCTCGGCCTCTTACTTCCAGTGAAAGGAACCAATGGTGCAGGTTGGAACAGGAAGGGGCCGTCCCCAAACTGTTCCCACAAAGTCGGGAGCATAAAATTATCCAAAATGTCTTGGCACTGTATGCTGACGCACTAAGAGTTCCTTTCACTGGAAGCCCAACTCCTGAAAACAATCCGACACCAGTTGGACACCAACATGGTAAGCAACAGTGTAAAGAATGGAAAATCAGTTTAAGGGCATTCATAACGCAGACAGAAGCATTTCATAAAGCATCTGTGATGAAGACCATATATACTGTAAGACTGCTTCAATTGACATTTTTAGTCTAAGCATCCCACCATTACAATCCAGAATCGGTCCACCCATATCTCTAAAAAGTATTTTTTTCCTTAATTTTATTTTAAAAAGTCAATCTCTCCTATTCTCAACCTATTACATGTTGTTAGTCTCCTGTCGAGGGGTCGCCACTGCGGACCATCCAATCTGCACAGTGACTTGGCACAAGTTTTACACAGATGTCCTTCCTGACACAACGGTCTCATTTTATCCATGCTTGGGACCTGGGGTTTGGGAATAGGCTGGGAATCGAACCCGGGCCTTCCGCATGGCATGGCAGGAAGCCACCAAAGCCCTCCTCTCGACCTATTACTGTACATATTAAAGTGATTATGGCTTACAGCTCATGAAAAGCAAAAACAAAATCCAGTATCTCAACATATTAGAATATTTCCGAAGTTCAATCACAAAAATAATTTTGTTAAACTTCTTAAAAGTAGCATGTTCATTTATGCACCCAATCCTTCCTGGACTGTAAACCATTTTTCCCCTTTGCCTAGTCCTAGTCTCAGATTTTACTGGAGTTTAAAATATTTTTCTCAGAATAAATTAATTTTAATTATTGAAATTATTTGTCTTTGAGTGAGAGGAAGCAACTTAATCTTAATGTAAAAAAAATCTGTTTGGTCTGAATCTCAAATCCAGATACAAATTGAAGGTTTAGACTGTAGGTCATGTGACGTGTCTGAGCTCGACAAGCTGGCCATCAGTTTTAACGAGAAAGTCTTTTCACTGTCAGTCGCGGGGTCACAGTGAGTGCTCCGCTACATTTGATTGATTTATGATCGTTTCTAAAAAACATAAAAAATGAGTCAAAATGAGGCTAAAAGTTGGTGGAAAATGTGAAAGCGTGGAGGAGAAACGTTGACTGACCGAGTAATTGACATGATGAATGTCAGCTCGTCTATTATTCCCACTGATACTTGGAAGAGGTGCGCAACCCCCCACACACACACACAAACACACATACACACACACACACACACGCTCCACATGGAAAAAAAACATCTTCCAGACATATTTCAAGCCTCTTATTTACTGATCTTTAAAATGATTAGATGTTTATTAATGATGCGACTGTTACATGGGCCACATTAAAAAATAAATTGTTCTGGTTAATTAAACATGTATTTATAAATGATACCATCAGCATGTCCATGGACTCGAGGCGTAGGACTCAAGGCGTAGAAGCAGCATAAATATCTCCCTGCTCTTCAGATCTATCTTGAGAAATGGTGTTTTAACCAAACATCTCATGTTGAAAGAACAATAGAGACTGAAGACAGCTTTAATTAATCTGTCTCTGCCCTGAATGGGAAGTGAAGGTACTGTAAGTACAAGCTCTTTTCTCCACTGAAAGCCATCGTGAAATTACACAAAATTGGCCTAGGTGTTGCCAAGGCAACAACGCTATCCTCTTATTTGGGAGCATCTGAGATCAAGCTCGGGGAAGACATGACGCGGAGTGATATGTGAAAACAGGAAGTTTCGCTGTAAATAAGGAAAGGCCTGTTTAGACCCATTTACTTTCGCGTTTATGAAAAGTTTTCTCTCAAAGCTTTATTAAAAATCTGTAGAATTATATCTGCACTTATACATTTAATGATAGCAGACTCTCAATATCACTCACTCATCGTCTATACCGCTTTATCCTGTAAACAGAGTCGCCGAGGTGCCTGGAGCCTATCCCAGGAGATTTAGGGCACGAGGCGGGGTTACACCCTGGACAGGGTGCCAATCCATCGCAGGGCACACACACACATAAACCAAACACTCATTTGGGAACGCCAGTCAACATACAGTAATCTGCATGTCTTTGACCAGTGGGATGGAAACCAGAGTACCTGGAAGAAACCCACCGCTCAGGTAGAACATGCAAACCCTGAGGTGGGAATTAAACCCGGACCCTGGACATGCAAGGCGACAGTACCAACCACTAAGTCACCGTGTCGCCCTGATAAGAGTCTGATTACCTGATAAAGTCAGACTGTTTTGCATGCACACAGATTTAAAATTCAACGATTGTCCAAAGCAAGAGATGTGCAATATTGGAACAACGCTGATATTAAGATATATAAAACATCCTTCAGATACAGGAAATGCTTTATACACAATCACAACATGACATTTCAGCAGTGGACAAGGGCACCCCGGGCACAGTACTCTGAGATACACTGTGGGATTGGAACAAATGAACTAGCATTTGCTTAAGGTTCCAGACCCCTCCCTGGTGTATTTGAGTTGCTCTGACCTCTGGATATCTAGCAATCACAACCCGGCCCATGCTCAGATTGTTATGTTAGACTTTTTGTACCATCTACTGACTGTTCACTTTCTGCAAAATATAACTCACAATTCGACACAAGCCACTACAATGAGATAATCAGCGTTCTTCACTTTACCTGTCAGTGGTTTTACTGTTATGGTTTATTTTTCATGTAATATCACTCACTCACTTATCGTCTATACCGCTTTATTCTGTATTTAGGGTTGTGGGGGGCCTGAGCCTATCCCAGGAGACTTAGGGCACGAGGCGGGGTACACCCTGGACAGGGTGGCAATCTATCACAGGGAATACACATATATACCCACTTATTCGGGCAATTTGAGAACGCCAATTAGCCTAACCGACATGTCTTTGAACTGTGGGAGGAAACTGGAGTACCTGGAGGAAACCCACCAAGCACGGGGAGAACATACAAACTCCATGCACACAGAGACGGGAATCAAACCTGGCCGGAAATCGATCTCCGACCCTGGAGGTGCAAGGCGACAGTGCTAACCACTACATGTCACATCTAAGCAGGAAGAGAACAATTATACAATAAACAATTATGCACCATATGTCCAAAAGTATGTGGACACACCCCATATGTGGTTCTTCCTCAAACCGTTGCCACAATGTTTGAAGCACACAGTTGATTAGACTATCTTCGAATCCTGTAGACTAATGGAATGGAGCAAGTTGGAGTGGAAGAACACAAGTGTCCTGCATAGAGCCTTGACTGTACTTAACCTTCGGGATGAACCGGAACTGGAGACTCTTTAACGTTCCATTATCAGTGCCTGGTCCCCTAATCACCACAGCCATGTTCAAAATCTAGAGGAAAGCCTTCCTCGAAAAGTGGAGTGCACTAATGGGATCAACGCACACACACAAATTACAATGTTTAGCAGTAGTTGAGTAACTCCAAGAAGCCAAATCTGTATTATAATTTGAGTTAGAAAACATTTTGCCATTCAGCTTTGACACTTTATCATTTTTATTTGACGATAACGCAAGAATAAATGCAAAATGATCCCCCAGTCCTGTTACGGTTCAGTGAATAACTGTGGTTAAGCATTTAAGAAGCCTTTTGTCGACTAAGAAAACCTTTTATAGACCTGCAATCAAGACATGGCAAAGGTTCAGCTTTGAACGCATTAAAACAAAGCTGACTCTCGGGAGAGGCCACTCGTACCCACATTTATCATCGGAGCGGAAAGAAAAGGTGAAATGTTGTCAGGGTAGAGAAACGTGTGCGTACGTGTGTGTGTGTGTGTGTGTATTCCCAAAGACGCAGGGGTCTTTTCTGTGCTTTGGTTTGCAGCGTGCCTGCAGGGCTCTGTGCCACTCCTGCCTTCCTGTTCCACCACCGTGTACAAAGAAGTTAATTGATCTAACAGCAGGGAAGAACAAATTGCCCTGTTATGCTCACAGCTCAAAAAACACTTGAGTTTCTGAAAACAAAGTATCGATCAGAGGAAAAGGGAGGAAAGTCGCCTATATTCCAAGGCTTTCTGCGAGCGCTCGGACAGTGGATTGGTTCAATAAATGACATCTTTGCATAGCTGCAGCACTGAACATTGCACATTTGAGCTGAATGACAGCTTAGGAAATTTTTGAGGTGGAGTGACACAGCAGCGATGGTGTCTGTTTTTATTTATTAATATATTTTCAGTAATTTTGCAGAGGTCTTGAGCTTTTTAAAAATGGCTTTTTTTTATGTAACAACCTCATCAGCGACCTCATTTCCCCTCTCATCTGTTCCAACCACTCAGCATTCAGCATCAGCAGTATAATAATCACCGACCTGATCATCTCTACCTGTTTCTCACTGGTTCATGCCAATTCATAGGTCACTTAACAGATAAAAAACATTCTTCTGAGGCCATGTCCACACGTAGCTGGGTATTTTTCAAAAAAATAAATTTGAAAATTTGAGGGGGAGTTTTATAAAAACCTTTGTTTTCAGTGACCAAAAATTGCGTTTGCATGTGGACGAAAGTCTCAGTTTTTAAAAAAACCCTGAAACTGCTCTGGTGGAGGGACTGGACTGAAAAATAAGAGACAAAAAGTCCTTCAGGAAGCCTGGAGAATACAAGAAGGTCTGGTTCTTTGGAAGCAAAGTATGAAGAAATGATGGGAGCTCAATGTGTTTGGCACGGTACTGTATTTGTATTTGTTGGGGGATCAGAGAAGCGTGTTTCTGAACCACAGCTTTTTCATTTGAGCGATACTCCAGTTTGTATTTTATATTCAGTCACATCTGAAACACTTCTTTTAAGCCATCGGTGCAGCTCCTCTCCGCCATACTTATCACTCCAGATTAACTTCCTGACGCTTCAGGCATGTTATTAGTGTCATCTTCAGACGGTCATCAACATCATTACTTACTCACAGTTAGAGACTCAGGGCAAATTCTCCCATGATGCTCTGCACCAGCTGCAGGTCTGTTTACACTGGCTAGAAGACAAAAATCTGAATATCGTATTACAGTCAAAAGTTTGGACACACCTTCTCCTTAAGTGTGAGGACATCCAAACTATGAAATAACATGTATGGAATAACTCAGTAAACAAGAAAGTATTAAACAACCCGGAATATGATTTTGATTTAAGATTGTTTAAAGAGGCTACACTTCACTTTGATGACAGCTTGGCACGCTTATGGCATTCTCTCATCAGATTGATGCAGTAGTCACCTGGAATTGTTTTCAATGCACAGCTGTGCCTTGTTAAGAATTTGTGACATGTCTTGTGCAGAGGAAGGTTGTGGTCAATAGCCAATACAGAGCCTCTGGCAAACTTTAAACAACAACTCAAGACGTATCTGTTTCTTCAGTACTTGGACTAATCCCACCACTACCACCAAAAAAAAATCCCAAAAATCCACTTCCCACTGAAGGCACTTAGTTAGTAACCTAGTACTTAACCCAGTGTAAGTATCTATCCGATGACGGAAACTTCAAAGCACTTTTTGTAAGCTGCTCTGGATACGAGCGCCTGCCAAATGCCTTAATGTAAATGTAAATAGCCCTATTAGTGCTACTACAAGTACTGTACAAATACATATTATGGCAAGAAACAGCCAGTTATGTAAAAATAAAGGAGGTGCATCATTACTTTAACAAATGAAGTGCAGTCAATCCAAAAGATCTCAAGAACTTTAAACATATCCCCAACTGCAATTGCCAAAAAAACATCAAAACTGGCTCTTGTGAGGACCGTCCCAGGATGCTTCTTGGAGTTCAAGCGGCTGACATACACTGTATTTCAACATTCACTGTTCAGAGGAGAGTGCGCGAGGTAGACTTTCCTGGTTGAATTTCAGCAAAGAAACCATTAAAAGAACAACATGAATTGTTGTTCAACGACTTTCTTGAACAATTTCAGAACAGCTGACCTTAAAAAACAAAAACAGTTTCTACAGGGTGGGTGAAAAGTAAATAGGCATTAAAAATTGGCCATAAAGTCCATATTTCTAATACAAATGTATTGAAACAAATTGTACATGTACTTCATTACATAAGCCAATCTTTAAATTTCAATGTAGGGACTTGTGGCGTCAACCAGTGTCCTTAAATGCTACTTCTGAAGGAAGTCTTCTGAAGGAAGTCATTTGGGATGTTGCTGAGAACCTCCTGAAGCTTTGTCGTGTACACCTCCTCCTTTGCATAGCCCCACTGGATCTGGATTTCTTGGAGGCCATTCATGAGGTTTGCGTCGTCCCAGCATCCTCGAATATGTTGGTCTAACCACACATGCACAGTAAGACCAGAATGGGGTGATGCACCAGTGATACTACACATTCTATAGTCATTATACAGTACATTGCTTAGTTGATTTTTACACCCCCTGTATTTACAGGGTAAGAAAGTTGGAATGTTAGAATGAAAAAAACGTACACTGCTGTAAGCATAGTACTAAACATGAACAAGGAACCTCGCAAGAACTCCTTTAATGACCAGAATATGTGCAAATGGCTTGGAGGGTGGTTGGGACTGTATGGGGGATGTGGAAGTGGTGTTTGTGAATGATTGTGTTTATAGATCACACAGACAGACGCATCTCTTCTGCAAGTTTCGCCAAGTTGTCTGTCGATTTTCAAGGATCAGGCGTTCCACTCTCTTAATGTTCATGAGAACAACTGCAGTGGGCTCCAAGCCACCTTGGCTGGGATCGTCATTCACAGGTGACTTCTTTAAAATGTCTGCAGCATTGAAATGTTTTACTGAGGCTAAGAGTCTCATCACCGTACTGTGCTTGAAGTCTTCTATGAATGTTAAACAGCTTCAACTCCTTCATCCTCATTACAAATACCGGTTTGACTTGAACGCTGTGGTTTGACGTGAATGTCTCCCACTTGGTGGGTGGAAGAATATTGCGTAACAAAGGAATAAACTGATCTACTTTACAAATTATTCTCAAATCTAGCATTGTGCGAAATATTTTTAATTTGAAAGATAATTAGAACCTTGTTGAAATGGTATCAAAACAACAAATCATTACCAGATCAGCAAAGACAATGTTGGCCATTTTGTAAAAAGGATTAATCGAAAAAACATAGGGTTCTGTGTTTTTATTTTTTTTCTCGCTGCACTACTGCTCATTCTTCCTTTTAAGCAGGGTCAGCAGGTCCTAATTACACCCTAGAAGAAAAATCAGTGCGCTTATTATTCTGGGGGTAAAATCAAAAGCACACACAAATTTATTCCTGCACTATTTGCTTGAACTTGGAAAATAACAGAAATGGCGTATTAATAAGGAAACATCAAACACAACATTTCAAGCAGCAACAATGCCAATTTTCAATTCAAATCTAGTTGTGAATGCACTGAGAAAGCCATTAGCGTCAAGCAACAAATAAACAGGAAATCTTGTTCCAGTAACGAAGTGTTACACCCACGAGTCTGCTGTTGTCATTACAGATGTAATATTGGGCTTATATGGATGACTTTTGCACAACATCACCGTTCTTTGAAGTGAGGGCAAAGAGTCGGGGCCCTTAAAGGCAGGGGCGCTGCCAAAAGCAGATGAAAGCTCCAGGATCTCTCTCTCTCTAATTAGAAGGAAGAGTATAAAGGACACAGGCAGGCAGACGCACAATCAGCGCTGCAGCTGATCAGGAGCCAACAAAGCCAAGAGCGCAATTTAGCACCGGCCCTCTGTGTAATCACCCAGAAACATTCTGAAATATGGAAAATTATAGTTCAGACAAGAGGGGAGGACGGTAACCATGGCAATTTAACCCCTTTCATTATGTCACACCCCCTCCATCTTTGTCACGTCTCAGTTGCTAAACTGCAGCCAGTTTGAGTTGCTGAGTTTGGGTTTTGCATTGGGGAGAATTTTCATTAAGACATGCAAAGCTCTTTCAGAAAAAAAAAGAACACCTTGAGCTTGACCGTTTCTGTAATACTTACAAAAGAAAAAAGGAAAATATCAAGATTTGATATTAACAAATAGTAAACACAATGACTGAAAACACACTCAGGCTAACACACTGTTTCCTTCCGTCTGATCTTTCATTAGCTTGATTTTTTAATTTGTTTTATTCATGAACATGGTAAAGACTGTCCCTTTAAAGCTTCCTCCAGCTCACCAGCCCACCCCAAGCACAGGCAGATTGGTTTGGTGTCCCACTTTCACTGAACCTGAGCTAATCGAAACAGGCAGCTCCACTGCACCAAAGTGTCACAACTGCATGAAAAGATCATCACATTTATATTAATATTTCTACTTCAATAGACAATTATTGAGTAATACTGTTTCGGAACTGTTAACGTAAATACATATTTTTAAACATTAAACTTGCTTGTTTGTTTGTTTGTTTTGACTTTGACATTAGAGCTTACCCAGACAAAACAATCCATACTGTAAGTATTTGTGTGTACACTGCCTGGTACAGAAATGTACACACTAATGTTTCATTTAGCTTTGATTACAGCACTGGTGTTCAGTTCATGTGTGAAAAAAAAGTTCTGGAATATGGCATCAGGGAGGAAAATCTCCATAGATGTGATAACCTGGTCATTCAGTAATTTCAGGTCGTCAGCTGACTTCATTTTATTGCCCCATAACGTTGCTGAGCCTAAATTGATCAACCCCAGATCATAACACTGTCCCAGTGACCCAGTGACTGCACTTTTCTGATTTATTTTCCTGTCATTCTGTCATTCATTCTATAACCATATCGCCTTTTTCACATGTCCTATGAGGTGACATGAGTATCCTAATTTTAATTTTAAGACACAAGTCATTAGTACAGTAATACACACACAACTTAATGCTTCATGTAAAACGAGACAACTTCCTCATGCAAACACAGCGTCCTTTCTGTCTCTGACTTACCGAAATAGAAACAGGTAAGAGTGAGAGATCCAAGGTCAGGGACAATAAAACACACAAAGGGGCATAATGGTTAAAGAACATGGTGTTGGCCTCAATTGCCCTTTTATTTCTCTGATACCAAACCTGTGGCATTTCCAAATGCCTCAGGAGGAAGTGAAATATAAAACATGGTGAACTCAGGAGCGAGATTTTCTCACCACCTAGAAATAACAACCAGCTGCACAGTAACCTTGCAAAGGAAATACAAACACTGCTACATAACTGTGGTGTTATTTTGGTAAAGGTACTTGCAGTTCCAACACTGCCATTACAACCAATAATAATAATATTAATAATAATAACCAGAATATGCTGCACTGTGATATAAGATTTAACCGATCATCCATAATCATAAAATGCAAAAAATCAGCCCGTTATCATTAACATTAAGACATTAGGTGGTTGATCATTTGGATGCCGTGGGTTGTGGGTCTCCATGGATTGAACGTCTTTGTCTATCACATTCCATGGACATTTGGATAAGGAGGCCGAATCAACAACTTTGAACTCTTTGCCTGCTAAGACAAATAAGCGGCAGCTTGTGGTGCGCTGGGTATTCTGATACCTTTGTATGGTAGCCAGCACTGATCTATTTTCAGCAATTTGCGCTACATAGGCTTTTCTGTGAGATCAGGCTGGACGAGCTGACCCTTATACAGTATATGTTACAGATGAGCCTTGGGTGCTCATGGTCCTGGCTCAAGTTTACTGGTATATAATTGATAAAAAAATGTGTTATGGTTGATTGCATTAGCACTTATTTTGATGGGAGGCCTGGAGCCTGTCCCAGGGAAATTGGGGCATTAGGATGAGGTGCAAAGGTTCTGCAGGGCACAAACACGCACACACTATGGGAAATTTGGAAACACCAGTTAGCCTAATGTGCATGTCGTTGGAATACCCGAAGAACACCAACCAAATCATATCGCATCATGTTATTAAGTACTGGCATACTGATCTGGACATATTCCCACCTATCACCAGATAAACTCTGACCCCTGGAGGGATTTCTGCACCCAGTGTGCTTTTGTTTGGTGCTTGGGACTTTTATTTCTACCTGAGTGTTAACTGTTTCCTGTTTGACAATTATTCATAGGTGTACAGTATTGTCCTGATCACCTCCTTTATTTAAGCTTCAGTCCATTCTAGTGTCTTTTGTCTCAGATCTGTTTTAATATTGTTCCCGATCTGATCTGTTTGTATGGTCCCGTGTTCAAACTGGTTTTAGTTCTTGTGTTTAGTTTTCCTTATTCTATGATGACAGAGGGTGGAAGGCAAAGTCATCAACAGTTGCTGTTTGCCATCAAGCAGAATGGACACATGCCATCCTGCACCTTTGGCGCTTCATGAATGAGAATTCATGCAGGAACTCCTGGAGGAAGGAGAAGGGCTCAAAAGACAACTTGCTCAGCTTGAGATAGAGGTGACCCAGAGATGACCCAGTTTCAACACAATTTAAGGCCCCCTTTTTCAGAGCTTTCCCTGTTAGCCCAGTTAGCTCTGTTAGGCCCGAAGGACCTGTCTGCTTTGTGAACTTGATACTCTTCCTAGATCTGAAAGCACTGTTCTATGTTCTGACAGCCTGGAAAACCCAGAGGTGCCTTCAAAGAGCCATGCACCGCCTGGGCCCTGCCATGAATCGTGCCCAGCCCTGTTTCAGCAAGAGATGGCATCCACTTTGCCTAGTATAGCAGTGTCCTTTGGCAGCGAGAATATGCTGCTGTTTCTTTTGGCAGTATTAGAGAGCCATACACTGCATCCAACACCTGGCTGGTGAGACATCATTCTCACTCTGCCCTCCATGTTTAAGGATTTGGTGCTCACTCTGCCACCTGGGTTTGAAGACTTGGTGTCTGCTCCGCTTCCCAGGTTTGAGGAATTCAAATCTGCTCTGCCTCCTGAGTTTGAGGTCTTTGTGTCTGTTCCACCTCCTGGGTCTGAGAACTTCTTGACTGTTCCACCTCCTGGCTGGGCAACTTTGCAGACAGGGAGTTCTCAAACCCAGGATGTTGAACAGACATGAAGTTCTCAGACCCAGAAGGTTTAAGGATTTTGTATCTGCTCCACCTCCCTGGCTTGTGGACTTGTTCGTCTGCTAGGGTTTGAGAATTTGGTGTTTGTTTCTTAATCCAGATTTGAGATCTTTGTTCTCTGTCTCTGTCTGGGTCAGAGAATGTAAAGTCATGATCCCATCTCCATGTCAAGCCCCTACACAGTGCAATGGACACACTACAGCCTACTGTATGTGTTGGAAGGCCTGATGAAAGATTTTAGGGGGTTGTCCTGGGAGCGAGTGTTATGTCAGATTTTATATTTATTTTTTTAAATGTCTTTAAATCAGCTCCTATGCCTTGACTGCAGCCATCAGTACCTAATAGATTCACTTTGACCCTAACCCAGATAAAATGTTTACTGAATGTTACATGATTGAAACAACACATCTCAGGCTCCTCATCCTTTAGCCCCAATTTCTGTTCACACAAACCTGTTTCAAACCATGCCGATTGAGATGGGGGTATAGGCCTGAATTTAGATGCGATTACAAATAATACAGAAGAAATGTCTCGGGTTACTTTGCTGTAACCCTGTTCCCTGAAAAAGCGGGAACGAGATGCTGCGTGAAAACGCCATGGGAACGCTCTCTGCGTGACCGGTTGTTGAAGCATGTGTGTCAAACACGGCAAAGATTTTGGCATATATAACCTCGGTCAGGTGACGTCATTTGATTAGGTGCACCTGGAGGTTATAAATAGGCATG
>JAQMYG010000033.1:33240178-33252621 GCA_030014215.1 Clariallabes teugelsi
TTCAAATAATATGTTTAAATAGCATTGATTTCTGTATTGTGTTATATTTTTATACTAGTAACTGGTGTTAAAAAATTATCTCTACATTAATGAGCCAATGGATTATGATGTGGGCTGCTGTGGGCCAGGAAGTCCAGGGCCACTTTTTGGTCCCAGTCCGCCCCTGCACAGTATATAGTCTATATATTCACCTTGTACCTCCAGGGGTTTTGAATTTCGCCTTTAGTATTATAAATTCAGTAGTTTGCAGTAGTTCCCCAGTACTTGGTGGGTTTTCTCGAGATACTTCAGTTTCCTCCCACAGTCTAAAGACATGCAGTGTAGGTTGGCGTTTCCAAATTTCCCATAGTGTCTGATTGAGGGCTTGATTGGGAGGGGCTGTGTGCTGGCACCCCACCCATGGTGTATCCTGCCTTGTGTCCTAAGTTCACTGCGAAATGCTTCAGGCCCCTTATGAACCTTTATAGGATAAATGGTAACGATTATAAATATATGGATCTGGGGTCAAGTGCTATTTTATAAGCTGGTAAATAATAAGCATGAAACCAGTGCAACAACATTTTGACTTTATCGATCTGCTTGCCATTTTTCTAATTGTAATTGTTTTTCTCATTTCTCAATTTTTTATATAATTACATCAACAATACAAGCATGAAAGTGCATTAAATCCTGGGTTAGGATATACTGGGACACCTGTAGAGAAAATAAAGATCAACAACATTGAAATCACAAACTAAATATCAAACAAAAGTGATTTTTTAATAGCTCTGCACTTACCTAAAGCTGTAAACAAGCCTCGGTCACTGACATGAAGCCCGGATCCTCATTTTGTGTAATTAAACACAAATGACAACAAAGTGCATCACCATGAGGAACATCATCGAGGAAGTCAAAGAGATATCATACCAGAGAAGGTCTGATCATTTATAATTGCTTGTTAATTATATCATAAATGTACAGGCTTCAACTAGCCTGTGACACAATGTGCTTTTCATCATCGCTTCATCTGAAGCACTCTGATGTTTCATGCTTGCCTGCTTCAAGAGTTGAACAAATGCACAGAGCATAAAGAGAACAAATGACAGGCATGAGTATGTTCAGCTGATATCGGGGTGTAATTATTAATAATCTTGATCAGAGATCACATGTTTTGATACATTCTGAAAGTTTGTGTCAAACAGACAGGCTAGGATTTGTGACAACAGTCAGAGAATAACAGTGAGCATCAGAGCATTCTGTAGAGTGATCTGGAAATTAGAGGGAAAAAAATTGTGCATTGAGATGGAAAAAATCAACCAAAAATAAACTAAAAACATAAATATTTAATTTAATTTTGTTTAAATTTTATTTTCCCAGTGAAATGCCAAAGTACAAGGCTGTATAAATGATGATGATGATGATGATGATGATTATGTTTTATTAATAAAATATATCCCAATTATCATATTTTACTACCAGCTGAATTGGAAACTATAAATACAATGACAGTGTGTTTATTCCACATTTAATTTTGCCCCTATCAATCATGATACTAACCACTCACGTGCATTTCTGAGCACACGCAAGCGGAAGGGGTGGATAGCGCTATCCACCAAGTGTTAAGCTGATCCCTACAGTGTGTGAAGAAGCAGTTTCAAAAGATATTTTTTTGGCATATTTTTATATTTCTTTTAATATGTACTTCAAATAAGTCTAAAAAGTGGAGATGCTTTATGTTGGAATTCTAGATAATGAAGGTATTTGGTGCTGTGTGTCGGGGTTACCCCTGGCAGTACGCTACTGCAAGCCCTGTAGGACTTTTCTTGTTTAGTTTTATTTTGTTTTGTTATGTTTTGTTTTCACTGGCTGCCCACCATCCATCAAGGACAAAATTAGCTTGCTATTGAGCCGGACTTTTGCAGAACTGCAGCGCTGGTGGAGCAGGTGGATGCAGGAGCTCCAAGATGAAGGAGCAGTACTTGCTACCCTGGCAGCTCAACTCCAGCTGGAGGTTGTCAGGAAGACCTTTAATGCAGTGTCTTGCCCAGAGTTTATTCTTATTTCTCCTTTCTGAAATGCACCCTGTTAGAACTGTAGTATGCTCTGGCAGAGGTATGTTCTGTTCTACCCAAGCTGTGCTTTGCACCACCTAAACCATGCCCTTGATTGATTAAACCCATGTCCTATTGCAGCCAGACACCGCACTGTCTCTGGTTTCAGGACATCATACATGCAGTGCACCCCAGCCTCAGTGCTTACATAATGAACTGGACTCATATTAACTTAAAAATGTCAACTTTTACATTGAATTTCCAGACTCCTAAAATACAGTATGATTGCAGATCAATTCCTGCTATCAGTTATCACCCAGATGAGGATGGGTTCCCTGTTGAGTCTGGTTCCTCTCAAGGTTTCTTCCTATTGCTGTCTCAGGGAGTTTTTCCCTCAGCACCGTCGCTCTCGGCTTGCTCATCATGGACACTCTGATCATTGTGATTCATGCACAGTTATTTACATTTCATACACATTTCCATAATTTCCTTTTTGTTTTGTAAAGCTGCTTTGTGACAATGACTATAAAATTGAATTGAATTGAATTGAAATTACATGTTCATGTGTTCACCGTTTCACAGCTACTGTACATTCTCGTGTTCACACCCAGGTCCATTCCCATGCTCTCGCCCATACTCAGCCCTGGTTCTGTGTTCACACCCAGCTCTGTTCCTGTGCCATGTTTCAGCTCTGTCCTTATGTCCAATCGCCCTGTACTCACTCCTGGCTTAACCACAGCCTTCCTCTCAGAAAGCCTGAGTGGACATTTTGGGGAGTTTCCAGGACCACCAATAGGAGCTTTAGAGTTATCCTTTTTGACTTTATGTTTGGTGGCTAGGAGGTTTAGGTTGACATGGGTGTTCATCGTTCCTCTGATCACAGTATTGTAATGTTTCACAGGTGTGGTCAGTTAGGTTCATTTGTATCCTTATTTAAGCTCTCTGTTTATGCTTTATTCAGCCAGGGAGATCCCAATCAGATACAAGATCATTCGTTTCCGTGAATCTTTTTTGGTTGATCCCTTTTCATGTTAGTGGTCTGTTGGTACTTCTTTTGTCTGTTTATGTACTGTTTAAGCTCCTGTTTGTTTCTATGTTGTTTTCACTCCTGTTAGGGTCTAGTTATGTAATATTTATCCGTTTTATTTAGATTGCTTTGCTTATTAACGTCATCATCTGTGTTTACACAAGGCCTCTGACTGTAATTCACTGTAATTCACTGTTGCTATGGGAAACTGATCATAAACTAGGTGATTATTTTCCTACAATGGCATGCTCTAAAATTATCTGTGGAGATGATTTATTCTTTCTAGAGCAGAAACTTATACAGCAATTTTACCAATGATTACAATTTTCACTTATTTGGTTCTAACAACATACTTTTATATCTCCATGAAGTTGAATAACTGTTATTGACAAATTAGCATATACAGTATATGGCTCATGTTCATCATTCCAAAGGCTTAAACTTGAAGTTTGTGAAACAGTTCACCATAGATTCTCAGGTGTGTTTTTGATCATTGTCCTGTTTTAAAACAAATTGTTACCTTTTTTTTTTTTTACCTCATGAGTCGGTGTTGATACAGTATTTGATAGTCATAGGTAAGAGTTCTTTCTCATGACTCTTCCATGCGGATCTTATTTGTTTAAACGATACTGAAAAATAAAACTATATACCATCACTCCTGTTTCAGCTAAAGCTTCCTGTGTCACATGCCGTGCCAAATGTAGGGTTTGCTTTGCATTTCCTTTTGCCCAGTATACCTGCAGTTCTATCTGACAGTATTCTCGATCTTTTACATCTTATCTTGACTTTCGCAGTTTCAGCTTGACTGACATTTCTTAATGACAATTTCTTGTGAGCTGGAAGGTTTTTGATTTTTTTATAATCTTCCTCTCCTTTCTAGACAACAGTTAACTTCTTTTCAGATCCTTAGTCAGCTGTTTAGAAAAGGCCTTGATGAGTCAGAGAATTTAATTCGCTCTGGAACTGTTATTCCTAATCACATTTTGTGAATTATGCAAGAGAGTTGTTAAGGTCTTATAAATGAATCAAGGTATTAATATGAGAATTTATAACTAAGTATCCAGATGTGTTCAAATAACAATTTTTTTTAATTATTAAATATGCATGCCTTAATATTTTAAAAGCTTCTGTCATGTTCACATCTCTTCATTTGTTTACATTTTTTATTGCATGCATTTATTGTACTTATTTATTTTAAAATATAATTATTTAAGTATTAAATGCATTTTATGTATTATTTATGAATTATTATAAAAAAGAAAAATATATATATAATATTGTATATATTACTTATTTAATTGTTATTTATTTAACTTATTTATTTAACTTATTTTTAAAAAATATAAAACTTTTTGTCATTTTCAAAGACATTTTATTTTTAATTTTAATCTCATCTTTGTCACAAAAAATACATGGTCAATAATTTTTTTTCATAATTTTCATAAACATTTTGTTCTGTTTTTGTGCAGTTTTTTCTTAACAAGACAAGTTTGATAAACTTCTTTAAAAATCCATCCAAGATGCGACAAAAAGGTCACATTGTAAACTCTACAGGGTATGAGCATACAGCATAATAATAATAATAATAATAATAATAATAATAATAATAATAATAATAATAATATTATTATTATCTGATAGACCCATAATTAAAGCTAGCAGAGACTAAAAAATATAACTTTTGAAAATTTATTTACAAAGCAATTCCAGACATTTCTAATTAAATGCAAACATATTTAATGTCCTGTCTATGTGCTTCAGTGGAGTGTGTCATTAGCTCAGCAAACCAGATGGCCTTCATTTCGTCTCTGTGTTAGCCATTTATCCTTTCTTTGTTCTTCCACACATTTACAGAATCTCTCTCTCTCTCTCTCTCTCTCTCTTTTGCCTACACACTCACTCACACACATGCAGGCACACTGTGGCAGGTGTCCCATCCTGTCCCATCCCATCCTAATGGTTTTCTCCTTTAGGGTATCAGCTGTGTCATTTGTGCCAACATACTGTGTCAAGAGGTCAAGTCTCTCACTTAAGTACATTGTTTAAAAAAATATATATATTAATATTTCTGCATAAAAACTTATGTTGAAAAATGAAGCTTTTACATTTTACATACTGACAGAGAAACTAGGCTTTAAACAAATGAGTCAGGACTGAATTAATACATAAAAAATGACTCACATGCTCATTTGATAGACTGAGCCACACTTATGGTAATAGTTTAACAATCATATTCCTGCACTTTTTTACACACCAATTCTAAGCATCTTGCAGAAGTGTTTCAGCAGCATCACAGAAGCTGGGCACGCACTGCTTGAATGAGTGAGTGGTTTTAAATAAAGTTAAATGTAATGATCCAACGGTTATGGTATGAATCATTAGACAATCTAGTATAATAAAAAATAAAACTGTTTAATTAATAGGACATATTGTGGCACAGAAAAAATCAGTCAGAGTTATCAATGTAAAAATATCTAGAATATAGAGAATTTCACCTCATAATAGTAAAAGACTATTAAGATCTGTTAATATATATATTACATTTCCACAGTCTTATTTTATTTGCTGATAACACAGGCAAAGTTACTTGCTTACAAAATGTTTCCAACCTCTGTAGTCCAACTACAGGTATGCACCGTGGAGGCCAGTGGTGACCATTGTATTTATTCCCATTTTTACGATTGTGGTCAACATTCACACACTCATTTACACACTACGGGAAAGTTGGGAATGCCAATTAGCCTAATCTGCAAGTCTTTGCACTGTGGAAGGAAACCGGAGTATCCAGAGTAAACCCACAGTGAGAACGTACAAACTTCATGCACACAGAATCAAACCTGGACCGTGGAGGTCCAAACTGACTAAAACTGCGAATCACTAAGCTAATAACTAAGTTGACATGATCAACATTAAAACTAGTATATACAGTACCAATCAAATGTTTGGACACACTTTCTAATTCCATGGTCTTTCCAATGCTGTCGGTGTCCAACATACACAATAATCTCCTTTGAACAGTTGATATTGAGATGTATATCTGCTACTTCTGCTCTGTGAAGCTTCATAACGGCTCTAATCTGAGGTGCTGTTTGTTAATTGGTGATTTCTGAGGCTGGTGACTCTAAATGAACGTCTCCTCTGCAGACCAGGGGTACGTTTTGGTCTTGCTTTCCTGGGAAGGTCTTCATGAGAGACAGTTTCATCATCATGGAGCTTGATGGGTTTTGCAGATGCACTTGACACAATACTGTTCTCGCAAGAACTGTTCCAGAACATCTGACCTTCATGTTTTAGAATAACAATTGACTGTTGTTGTTATTGTTGTTACTTAATTACTTAATTCCATATGTTTAAAATTTAGAGTTTTGAAAGAAAGTCCAGTATTGTTCTAGAATGTAGAAAATAAATCCAAACTTGCGTCCAAACATTTGAAGAGTACTGTATATGAATGGCATAGTAATAAAAAAAGAAAAAGATCATTATATCATATATATTATCATAATATCAGGCTATATTATGTGGAGATTAGTGGAGATGATGGGCTGGGAGAGATAATAATAACCATTCTCATTGCAAGTGTTTTGTGAGACGTAACAGATTGCCCTCAGCCATATCCACTCTCCCGAGGGAGCTCCTCTCCATAAAGAGTACATCAGAGACCAACATTCTTCACTGAATCACTCCATTGCCTTAATCCCCAAGACATTTTAATGATTTTCAATTTAAATCATTAACCCCTGAAGGTCAAACACTGTGAAATTCAACGTGAAGGATTTCCACGTTAACAGCTCAGGCTGGAGTTAGACTTAATCGCAGCTCAGGATGGATGGAAGAGGTACTGTAGTTGCGCTACTTGTGTAAGTGAAACAAATGAGAGGTGCCGGTGCAGCCCCTCTGTCTTCTGACTCTCAATACTGGGACTTAAATAAGTAAAAAACAAGCGGTTCCTTTGTTGTTGTTTGTTTGGTTTTTGTGCTCTCTCAGATTGTGTTGTGATATGACTGCAGATTATAGTAGGATTAAACAGATTTCCATATACTGTAACTAGTACTGCTAGCATAAATAATTTTCTAATAATACATTTTCCTGTTTTCTGAAATGAAACGCTAATGGTGCTAATGATGAGCTGCGTAAGACCAGTGTAACTAATTCCAAAATCTTTAATGACATATACAACTTAGTTTTGAAAGGATTCAATCTATGATTAGGGGATTTTTTTATGCTAGACAAAATTAAATATATTTAATGAAGCTTTAAAAAATCTACATGAATCTACTTTCGATAGGTGGAAATGCCAGATTAGATGGCATTTTGCATAATATTTGGATATCAGAGGAAAACAAATGGAAGAAATTTGGTCTCATCCGGATCTGATCCTGTAACAAATACAAAACGTGTTTAAAAATTTGTTTTAGGGCAGCACGATGTAAAACAATGTAAAAGCAGTTCACATCAATGTAACTTAATCAATGTAACGACTTCTCAAAATTGGACAAATCTGTAGCCCAGGCGATTGAGACAGCTAGATTGAATGGCATATCAGTGGCATATTTAAATAAATAAATAAATAAATAAATATTAGTATATATTAGTGTATTTTTGCACTAGTCCTGGAAATTTTTGGATTTCTAAGGATTTCACTGAGTGCCCTATGAACAGTTAAGCATAATTAAAACTACCACACTATACAGCAAGCAACTCTGAATCTCACCACCTGCTGCACCACATACACTGAGTTAATTAGGATGTGCAGATCACGTTTTAAAAATCTGAAGCAAATTACACCTAAACATATTGCAAAGAAATATTGATGCTAACCAGAATCTAATAAACTAGTACCAATACACTAGAATTTTTTAGCATTTAACCCTCTCCGGTGAATTTTTAAGGCAAAAAATTGTATTGTGAAACACATTTTCCCATAGGAAATAATGTAAATACAGATAATCCGTTCAAGCCACCAATGTTATCAATATTACCAATCATATAATAATATAATCATATTTTTGCCTATAAATCACAACATTTACTGTAGAAAAGACATGGAAATGAAGTAAAATATTAAATAAATAGACATTAAACGTCATGTAACCTTAATTTCTGATTCCTCTTGGCACAGGCTGCTTTAAAAACCAAATTTAAAGTTACTCCCTTTTCTTCTTGCTACTGTCCGTGTTTCATACACAAAATGCAAAAATATCCTAGAAAAAATATATAATGTCACTTCACATGACTTTCAACTGATGCAAACAAGTTTTGAATGGCTCGCGGACGTAATCGTTCATGCCATCGTTCGTTTAGTAAGCTGAAAATGCTTCACATGCCAAGGCAAATTTATTGAAAAATTTCACTTCATTATGTGAAAATACTTAAGGCAGGGCGTTCGTATGACAAAGTACCACTGTAATATATTTTACAAATGATGCAGGAAAGGACAAAAGATTACAACACAACATTGCTGACATTTTGGCAAAAGAGTGAACATTTTGTGTTTTACTATAAACTGAACTACATTTACTGTAGGTGACAAATTAACAGGAAAACAAAGACAAAATGTGCTATTAAAACGTTAAAGCCACCAAAAAACATCATATTGTTGCAGCTTCCAGGCATATTGACGTTGATTGTACAAGTCTGTGGTGCTGTACTGGAACAATGTACACATCTCTCTCAAATCTCTCATACGTCTTCAGGTTGAGACATGGTGAATGTCAAAAAAAAAGGCTACTTTATATTAGTTTTAATTACTTCTATTCACATCAAACATTTTAGTGAGTCTGGGAAGGGGGCGGGGTTGTGCTGGAAAAGACCACGCCCATTAAGAATGGAAATGGTTCACTATCTATCTATCTATCAACATAATTTGTCATTTGTAACGAAGGAAATACTATCAAGTGGGTTTATGTGAATCGAGCTATTAGTTCGACACGGTTGTTCTTCAAGTTGTTCTTCAAGTTGTCCTTCATTTTCAGCTGGTCGACACATGCAGCTTGAGATGGAAGTGATTATTTCTAGATGTGTATGTCTGAGACCTTTCTTGTCCTCTCTTTTGTCCTGCATTTTAGCTGTAGGCAAGATTCAGTAACACTTTCCACTTCATACTCAGTGTCCCAGAAGTAATGTGATCAAAAGCTGTAAAACTGCGAAAACAAAGAACAGACGGTAGACTCTGTCTCTCTCTCTCTCTCTCTCTCTCTCTCTCTCACACACACACACACACAGAGATACATACACACACGCCCACACACATACACACATGACCACACACATATAGACGAAATAATAGAAAAGCAAAAATTTCAATAATAATAAAATATATATAAACTAAAATCATCACAGATCACAGACACTGGGATTTTTAAACAACCTGGTTGGGCAAAAACTGATCAAAGAAAAGGTATTAATCAGAATCAGGCACTGGATATGCATTAGCACCAAAACATGTGACAATCGAGTATTCAAGTCAAACCGGGACTTTTTATTTCTCTTTATAATCCTACACTAATGCACTTATCCCAGAGTTTCGCCAGTGCTTTTGTAGTGATGATATCATCACGATAGAAGAAAGATAGGGAATGAGCAAAACGCTCTTTTAACTCACTACAGATTAGCAATCTTCTGTGCCAGTCAAAAGGCAAGGAGCTCTTTCTGCACCCAATGTGAACTCACCTTCAAGAAATGCAGGCATTCATGAATGATTGTGTGTACAGTTCCCACAGACAGATGTGTCTCTGATATAAGCGACAAGTTATCAGTCGATTTTTAAGGTTCAGGCGTTTCACTCGCTAAATGTTCACAGAAACGACTGCAGTGAGCTCCGAGCCACCTCGTCCAGGATCGTCATTTACAGACGTACGCCCTTCTTTAAAACATTTGCACCGTTCACAGGTTTTACTGCGACTAAGAGTCTCTTCGCTGCACTGTGCTTGAAGTCTTTCGTAAATGTCAGTCGCTTTTATGGCTTCATTCAACAGAAATTTCATCACATAACAAGTCCCAGTTTGACTTGAAGGTCTCTCATAGGATATACTGTACATCTACCATTAATACACAGTATACATTGTTATACATACTGTAGTGATCTGTAAAAACTCTTCAGACGGTCAGGATTTGACACAACTATAAATTTTACATTTTGGACAATTCCTACCTTATAGAGAGAGATATACGGTACTATATGGACAAAAGTATTTGACCAAACCTGCACTGACATTGTATCCAAATACATTTACTTCAATATGGAGTTGGTCCCCCCTTTTGCAGCTATAACAGCTTCCATTCTTCTTTGAAGGCTGTTTACAAGATGTTGGAGTGTTTCTGTTGGACTTTTTGCCCATTCATTCTGTAGAGCATTTATGAGGTCAGACTTGGACGAGAAGGCCTGACTCACGATCACCGTTCTAGTTCATCCCAAAGGTGCTCGATGGGGTTGAGATCAGGGCTCTGTGTTAGGGCCAGTCAAGTTCTTCCACACCAAACTGATCAAACCATGTCTTTATAGTCCTTGCTTTGTGCGCTGGGACACAGTCATGTTGGAATAGAAAAGGGCCTTCAACAAACTGTTGTCCAAGATGTCTTGGTATGCTGGGGATAAGGGGCCTGATTGGATCACATGAATTAAATAATTAATAGGTTTGGACAAACACTTTTGTCCATATAGAGTACTTCTCAAAAATAGAAATTGATTAAATCAGTCCTCTAAGCCAAGATTGCTCTATATGATATATTGCCATATATTCTCCACATTTGGTCATAACAATCTGTTTAGAGAGAGAGAGACAGAGAGGGGAGTTATGCCATTAAAAGTGAAGTGGCTTTAGTGATTAAGAGACCTTCGGGCCACATGCTGGACTCCTGGATAATTATGGTCATGACGGACAAAACAAAAGCACTGGCGTGAACATAAAAATTAAGGATTCATGAAAATTCTAAATGCTTTGGCTTTCTAACAACAAACTGGAAAATATTTGGCTGGAAATGTTTCTTCTAAACTGTTTTTATTACCAAACATATCTGCTGTAGGAATATGACTCAATATGAACAGCAATGTTCGATTGGGTAGCTGTTCTAGTTTAGGCCACACCCCCTTCACCTTTCATTTTGAGTACACAGACATCAAATAAACATAGGTACAGATATTATCACTGTGTTACAACCCTATACTGCAGGTATATGTAATGAAAATTATATGGATTGTGCAGTAATAATGTCATTATTTTATTTGACTTGAACATTGCTAATGTGTTCGAAACGTGTTCAAAGTGATCATGCTAGCCATGAAACCATAAATAGAAGCGGGAAGCACTGTTTGGATGAGTGTGTCTGTCTGACAAGGACAAATGTGGCAATAAACTCTGACTGATTCTCTGAAACATCTGAGGATATGATGCATGGCTGGTGTGTGATCATGTGTGAAGTGAACTGAGGGAGAATACTGTGATTAAACGCATGGCTTGACCATCCAACAATGCTCAAAAGGTCATTAGAATTGTGTCAATATGCTATTAAAATGCTGATCACTATCACTGGAGAAGGGACACACAGTATAGTAGAGGTGTAACACAAAGACGCTGAATTGGTCACAACAAGAAATAAGGTTTTTCTAATCCTAATTTCAACAAACTAATAGCCAGGTTTAAACTGCATTGGCCCTGATCAGGCAGTTACTAAGGAAGAATTAACATACATTCTGTATGCACCACACTAACATGGACTATTTGCATAGCTACAGTAGTCACTCGCTCAATTCAAGCCTCCATAAAAGTAAAATGTTCTGCTGTTAATTTTTTTTTCCTTAGGCACATGGTACTGTAATAACCCCTATAGAGCAAGGAAAAGGGTTTCTACATTAAAAAAATACTATCAAAAGCAATAATTGGTGTGATGACCTTTTGCTTAAAATATAGTCTCAGGTACAATTAGTGCAGTTTTGTAAGGAAATGAGCTGCTTAATTTTACTGAACATCCTGCAGAACCAGCCTCAGTCCTTCTAATGACCTTGTCGAACCTGCTTTTGTCTGAAAAGTGGTCTTTATGGTGCTTTCTTTTCTGTCCTACAAATATTTTCCTGTAAGATTTATTTTTTTGTTTATTTATTTATTTATTTATTTTTATTTGCTGGAATACTCATCTTTGGAAATCAGATTTTTTTGTATAATAACCTATATAAATTAATATTTAAAAAAAAAGGTTTTGTCTGTACGTTGGTCAGAACAATGATATATTTACATTTTATACATTGGAGGACTAGAAACCAGTCTCAGAAAATTTTCTGTCTGCATGTCTGTCCGAGATAACAGTACTAAAGTGGTTTTAAGACAAAACTTCATCTTTATCTGATCTACTTTTTCCATTTCTCATCTGTGATTCTCTCTCCGATTACCGAA
>JAQMYG010000033.1:33337860-33363426 GCA_030014215.1 Clariallabes teugelsi
CTTCCATCTTCATTTTTATTTCTTTGTTTTTGTTGTGACTGGCAGCGGAATTGCACGCAACATACATGGATTTTTTTATTTTATTTTGTTTTTAATGAGCCGCCCCAACCCGCCCCGCAAATTAAGTGACAATTTCTTTACCCGCCCCAACCCGCCCCGCGGGTTACCCGTGGGGTCCACGGGTTAAAAGATGACCCGCGCATCACTACTGAGGGGACATTAGAGTGTGAGGTTGGCTGGAGAACTGAAGAAGCAGGAGTGGTAATTGCAGTCGCTTTACCGTACCATTGTGGTGAAAAGAAAGTTGAGCCTAAAGGCAAAGATCTTGATCTACCAGTCGATCTTCGTTCCTACCCGCACCTATGGTCATGAAATTTATTGTGATGTGAAAATTAAGCGAGTGAAATGCCTGATCCTTGAAAATTGATGGTTAACTTGACGCAGCTGTCTGTGGGAGCTTTTTCACCCACTCATTCACCAACACCATTGGCACATGTTTACAGAATTACCAGTATTAAGAACCCTTAATTATACTGAATTTTCTAAGAGTGTACGAACTTGAACTTTTAATTTTTATTATTTTTATATTCTCTTCAACATCAACTAACATTATTCCTGCAGATTGACAGGACACTGATATGACTGAATCTTCTATAATAAGCACTCTGAGCACGGGTAATACTGGGCATCCTGCTGTAAAATGGTTCATGCCGATTATATAACATTTGTTGATCCGGTAAAGTTGACCAAATGCCCATGTAATGACATTCTAACAGTTAATAGGACATCCTTGTACAGTAGATTCACATTAAAGGTCACTGGAAATGATCAGGACACCGCTACAAACACCGCGAAGTCTTAAGCTGGAATAGCGCAGGACGTTATAATCGTTTTATAAAAACTGTGACGCCAGGCTGGTAAAACTGGTCAAATAATGAAATGAATGACCTCATCTTATAAGCTGAAACATTTAAGAGGAGAAAAGTCAGTACTGTCAGTCACCGCCAGAATTATTGGCACCCTCAAAGAAATAGAAAAATATGTACTGTAAAATTTAAATATTTTGCAAACTTTTAAAATGCATTATATAAATATACAGTACTGTGCAAAAGTCTTGAGCCCACCTTACTTCTTTAGATTGAAGATTCAAAGAACTTTATTAATCCCAGAGGCAAATTGCTTAATTACTTTAGATTAACTTAAAGGAAATTATGTAAATTAAAATAAAGAACTGGGAACAAAGTGCCTAAAGATACAATTTGTTTATGTAACAACCTCAGCAGCGACCTCATTTCCCCTCTCGTCTGTTCCAACCACTCAGCAAGTTAGATGTCTTTTTTTTTGCTTGAATGATTCATAGGGATTCATGTGTATTAAGAAACAAAAAACATTCCCAGGTAAAGGGACTGGACTGAAAAATAACTTGCCAAAAATGAGAGCCAAAAAAGTATTTCAGGGTTATTGTACTATTATACTATTTATTATTACTATTCCTCAAGACTACTTTAAAAAATAAAAGAAATTATAGATATTTGGAAGCAAAATATGAAGAATATAGGGAGGGGTGTCAATACTTTTGCACAATACTGCATAATATTTTAGGTATTTTAATGCCACTAAGCATATTCAGTGGAACTGCTGAATATATGTTAGGATAATTAGATCACTGAGGCTTTGGTGCTGCTGGTGGAAGATTTCTGGAAAATTGATTGATTGATTGATTGATTGATTGACTGATTGATTCAAGGCTTGTCTTACATTTCAGTGCATCAAACAAAAAATAGTAATTAATTAAAGGTAGGCACTAAGGTTTAAGCTGGGAACTGAAGAAACCACACACGGCATAGAATTGGTCTGCCACCAAACTCACCTGACCTAGTTTGCATATAGTTTAGGAGATTTTAGTTAAAAAGTTTAATTCGTCTCCAAAATTGTAAGCTCCTGTCGAACATGCACATACTATACCACCGGTCCCCTGTTTTTTGTCAGTAGGTAACGTGAACCAAACAGAAATGCTTTAAGTTTGTTTTAATTGTCGCTCATTGCATGCATTATTCATTTTATATAAACTACCAGTCAAAGGTTTGTTAATTGGTGATTTCTGAGGCTGGTGACTCTAAATGAACTTCTCCTCTGCAGCAGAGGTCGGTTTTGTTCTTAATTTCCTGGGAAGGTCTTCATGAGAGCCAGTTTCATCATGGAGCTTGATGGGTTTTGCGAATGCACTTGACACAATACTGTTCTTGCAAGAACTGATTGTTGTTGTTGCTTAATTACCTAATTCCATATGTGTTATTTCATAATTTTTGAAATCTCCAGTACTGTTCTAGAATCCGAACTCGTGTCCAAACTTTTGACTGGTGACTGTATTAATTTCCCTGAAGGGTGCCAATAATTTTAGTTAAACTGACCGTCATGTGTAAAATAATGTGTTGGTTTGATTCTTGTTTGACTCTCAGCATACAACAGGGTGGAAACAGGACAGGACAGGAGCTGTGCTCTCGCTCAATACAATACGTAGGACTGATACAGGACTCTTCACATAGGCACATTCATACCAGCAAATCCGGAAGCATTGAAAGGGTGTTTCGACTTACTGTAAAGGAGTATCGAATCTATAGCGGACAACGTGTGTAACGTAGTCACATGCGCTTTCCACATGAGAATGACTCGAGAAATAAACGCAAATAATTCGATTAACATGAACGCATTGACAGTATGTCCATATACACACCTCTTTGTGTCCGAGAGTATACTAGTTACTAAAGTGCTACAGGCTAATTTACCTTTTTTTTTTTTTTTCCCCAACAGCAACCACATGAACTGTGTTCACAACAGAAATGTAAAGAGATTTGCATTTGATAGGCATTTGAGTATTTTTGTGTATTACTCACACGATACCTTTCATATTGTCACTTCTGTCTTTGGCAATTTCTTAAAAGTCATTTCCAACCCAACTTCGACATAAAACACCAAAGATCATGCTTATCCTAAGACAATTCATGCATGCTCCTTCTGAGTATTGTTAAAATACATAGATTATTTCCAGGCGCTCCGATTTTTGCAGGAACGTGTAGTTAATTGTACAATTTCATATGATTGACATAGTCAAAACGACCATGCTACAGATGCAGCTATTATGGAATTAAGAAAATTCAGATTAATAAATAAGGATACACGATGATGAGGAAAGGCAGGTTGTTCTACATTGCACATAAAGACTTGCATAATTCTCATACTACTGTTTGTGATTAAAGAGTACTTTGTAAGAATCTGGAATGCTTGGTGATTTTGTTGCATTTTTTGTTTTAGTTTCATTTTCCTTCTTTTTTTCTTTTTTTTTTTCAAAAAGCACAAAGGAAAAAAAATATTGTAAAGAAAGGCAACTTGTGCGACTTAATTTTATTCCCAGAAGTCACCGTAAATGATATCTAGAGTTCATATTTCAGGGTTTTATAAGATGACACAATGCACGTACGATGAGAACTACGTTTTGAGTCGTCCGTACTGATCGAATGTCATGCTTTTTTTGTTGACGATTGGTCATCAAAGTCCCATGGGCATACCTCGGTCATTTTGCCACTGCCAGCGCCTCCTTTTGAATTTGGACTTTTCTGTTTCCCTATAGAAGAACCAGTGTTTCTGGTCACTTCTTTAGTTGTTGCTGGATCTTCAAAATCCCATGGACATATAGCAGCTTGCTTGGTTTTCCCTATTGCCGTGTTCGGACTTTTCTGTTTTTCCGTCGCACCCGCGTCATGACTACTGCCGTCATCCCAAGGACAAATCTCGGTCAGTTTGGCTTGGCTGACAGGTCTCTCTGTTGGTTTACCTGAAGGAGGCTTGTCTTTTGATTTCGTTTTGGCTTTCTCATCTTCTGTACCCATCATCTTCTCTTTGTCTTTCTGGAATGTTCTCATAGAGGTCGAGCCCTTTTTTGTTGCAGTGTTCTCTTTCGTTTTAGAAACCTGAGAGGGACTGGGAATCTTTTCAAAAGTCGGGCTTGTCGATTCGTAGTCCCATGGACAGATGTCTGTCTTTGAAGATGTCTGCAGAGAGCTTCTTGAAGATTTAGAGGCATCAGGATGAACATCTCTTACTTTTCCCTCAGTCAGGATAGCGCCCTTGCCTTTGATATCCATCACATCTGTGCTTGATTTGGTTTTCACCTCTGCAGATGTAGTTTTAGTTCTGCCCTGACCAACAGAGCAGGTTGAGTCTATAGATTTTTTTGGCAATTCATCAAAGTCCCATGGACACACATCTGCTTTTTGTGATTTGGTTCTGTCTGTAGATGTCTGTACTTGAGACGGGACAGGTTGTTTAGAGAAATTTTGTCTTGGCCCCTCTTTTTGACCTTGGCTTTCTTTACTACCGTCCTCCCAAAGACAGATATCTGCTCTGTCAGTGGGCTTCTGATTGGGTCGTCGGGTCAGTGAGGGTGACTGATCTGTGCCTTTATGTTTCTGCTGCTTGGTGGGTTTGGTGCTGTTGGAGTGGATTGTGGTAGACTCTTCAGCAGCGATGGACACATGCTTTTGTACCCTGTTCTCTGAGGGAGTGGGTAAATCCTCTAATTCCCAAGGACACACCTCAGAAATATTGTAGACGTCTTTGCCTTTCACTGACTCAGAGCAGATGGACGGTTGGCTTTCACTAACCTGCTGTTTCATTATTCCAGCTTTGCCAGCTGTCGGCTTGTATTCTACAGACTGGCTGATGATCATCTTCGTATAGCTCTCTTCATTTTCAACAGGGCTTTTAGCTTCTTTGTTCTTTTGTTGAAAATTTTTGTTGGGGTCGTCTATGGACTGGGTTTTTCCAGTTAGACCCAGGGTCCTCTCTTTGGCGCTGGCAATGACGCTGAGCGACTTCTGCAACATGGATGTCCTCGGGTGAAGAGGTTTCTTGTCAGCGGTCAGATTGTGAGCACTGGCTGATTTACACACTAGAGGAACCGACTCGGTTGACTCGCTGGCGACATCAATCTTCTCAGATGACTTTTTCTTCACCAGCTTCTTCCCCATTAAGGTTTCAAGAAGAGATCCCTCTGTGGTGGCTACTTCCATTTTATCAGTTGCTGAACTGCTTGAGTCTTCGCTCTGGTCTCGCACGTGGTCGTAACTGCTGTGTGACTTCTTCAAGGAGAAGACCTTGTTCTTCAGGGACTCCTCCTTGGCAGGTTTTGCTGAATGAGACGGCTCGAAAGGATTCTTTCTTAGGACGCAGATGCTGTTTCGGTTACCACCATGCTCGCCCAGCTCCTTGTCGTCGCGGCTATGCTGGCGACCCATAGTTTCCGGGATCTCAGTAATGCGTCTCATGAGGGAGCGTCCCAGGCCTTTTTTGGAGCTGCGTTTCTTTTGCAAGTGAGGATTGTTTGCCAACATTTTCTTGCGTTTGTAGATCTCCAACTGGGAATATAGCTTTTTAAGCTCCTCCTATGAAAGACAGTATAGGAAGGGAAACAGAGGAACAATTTAAGCAGTGAAATGTGTTTAGGATAAAAAAAATTTTAAAAACACAAGTAAGCAGACACTCTATTGCACAGAAAACATGCAGAATGAGTTATTGTATGCAACTACAGACAGCGCCACACAGATGTTTAAACATTATAACATGCTTTTCGACAGTGACTAAGAACAGGACAGTCTGGGACAATATTGGATATGGACATTTTGTATGTTCTATTGTTAGGTCTGAAACAGTCTCAAGTATTTTATTCAGTCATTTAATTTTAAACCCATTACAGACTCTCAACAAAGCAGCAATCCCTTTTATAACCCTTAACAAATTACCCTTGCAGTTCTCAATGTGGTGAGAGACTTCTTCAGCCCTAACAAAGAAACAAAAACCTCTGCTCACATTGGTATATTTTTCCCAAAGACTGTCGCAAGACCTTACGCCACAGCCATTAATAGAACTGAGCTGGCCCATTTCGTCTGGTGTCTGCAATAAAAAACTGCCATGGCTCAGTTATTTTATCAGTGATAAGACAAGGAGATTATGATAATGTGTATTTATAGGTATATGGAATAGCAGAGAGAGAGAGAGAGAGAGAGAGAGACAGCGCAGAATGGACAAAGCACACACTAACCCTTATGTCTTCAGGGTCGAGACTGTGTTCACTCCATGCAGATGTGATGCTGCTGTTCAGGTATGACCCAGACCGTCCCATGTCCAACTCATCCTCATAGGCCTCGGTCGCTATGTCATCCCTCAGATGTGTCCCGGCGAACAGAAACTGTAGGATGTACATGAAGTTGTAACGCATATGTTTTAACCCAGTGTTCACAAAAACATGGGACAAGTTCAAATCAATTAATTTTTCTTTGTACAGCGCTTTTAACATTGGTCGTTGTCACAAAGCAGCGTTACAGAATTAAATAATAAGCTAGTTTTGTCACTTGTAGTTTGTCATTTGTCCACTGTTTTTGTGTTAAAAAAGCGTTTAAAAATGCATTAATCAGTGCAAGAAATTGTTGTTTGATTTACGTAGTTTGGTACTAGACTCATTGGCAGATTATCAAAGAATACTTACACTACTGATCCTTGCTAATTCACTCTTAACCTTTTTTTTTCATAACATTTCTACACATATTTAATCACAGGTAATATAAGACAGAATAACAGTAAATAAGATCTAACTGCAGGTTGTGAGGGGAAGTAAAGAAACCTTGGACAACATATGGCATAAGATTGGTCCAAGAAATCATCTGAGCAAGTTGTTTAGATTCGGGAAAGTCTCAATTCAACCCGGTTAATTTAACACTGGATAGTGTGCACATACTGTAAGATTAGGCTTTTATTAACTGGTAAATGACCCATAACCTTTGAGATCATTGCCAGGACAGCTGACCACATTGACATGCTCTACTTAAAAATACTCATCGAATAAAGATTTTTAAAGACGTTTACCTTTGGGATGAGTAAGAGGCCCAGTGTAACTGTCACTGTCAAATGAGTGTGAGCAAAGAACAGCATAAGCATCCAGTCAGGGTGGAGCTCAGATGCAAAAGTAAATCTGCAAATGGAAAAATGGAAATTTATGTTTACACCCTGTGCTGTTTATATACAATACAGTACATGGCCAAAAGTATGTGCATATCTAACCATCATAATCATGTCTTTTAAACTAGTCCTGTCAATTGATTTAAAAATTAATCTCGTTGATCGCAGTTACATATTGTGATTAATCACGATTAATCACAACTTTTAAATACTCAGATTTTCTTGTATTATAAACGTGCAATGTTGGAGCAAAGAAATACATGGCAAACTGGTTAAGGGAAACAGATTATGAAGTTTAAGAATATCTCAAACATTAACTACCATTTAACAAATGTTAAATTAAAATCTCTCGAATTGTTAACTCCTTGCAGCAGCAATCATATTGTGAGCCCTGTCTGTTCCTTTACAATTTTGCTAGTACATGCATTGGCAAAATATCTTTTCTTATGTTTTTAACACGCCCAAAGTGAATGAGTGCAGTTGCCATTTGTCATTTATTGATTAGATGTGCTGTAACACCGCGGTAGTTATGGTTACTTATTGATGTCCAGCGATCTCCAGCAAGTGCGATAAAAGTAGCTTTTGACAACTGCCACACGTTCACAGCCTTTTTATTGTCTTACATTTAATGTACTCTTGTAAAAATAGTTCCTCTTGAAGGTAGCTCAGATTTAGGCCTCTTAGTTACAATGAAGGGAAATGATCAGGAACAACATATGAGAGTGATGGTCAGGTGTTTCGGGTTACCACTAATTGAGTCGCAGTTCCACTTTACACACTGCCATGTCACAAAGTATAAAAAACAGTGGTACTCTGCGCATAACCATTTCCCTGGAGTGGTCTCCTCAATGATTTGTCTTTTGCACCTTTAACTTTATCTGGCAAAGTCAACATACTGTACTTAATTATAATAAATAAAATTAATTCAGTGCATATACATGTACAGTAATTACACTCTAATGGCAACTGTTGTGCCTTAATTATGGAGGTTAACACATAGGATGAGCTGTTAAAGGATAATAATCAATAATGGGGTGATGTGATGTGACCTCACACTAGGCAGAGTTGCTGTGACTACAGTGAAGTTGATTATCTTCCTATAACAGCAGACTGAACAAACAAATTAAGTATAAAGCTGTGATTTGCAGCGGCACTATAGTCAGTGATGCTGTTGTAGAAAATTAATCAACACCCTCTGACCTATCAATGTCCTCTTCAATTCAAGTTGTGCATTAGTTTTTTTTTTTTTTAATCAGGTCTAACAGGTTAGATTTTTGTTTTCTTCAGGAGAATACAAGCCCCGTTTTCATCCACATGCTTTGGTGGCATTCATTTGGTGGTATTCAGAGCATGCTTTTCATCTGCATTCAGACTGCTCTCTCTGTTAGACTGGGTCTTTATGTAACTACAGCAGTAAAAATAAAAATAAAAAACACAAAAAGGCTTGTTACCACAGACTGATCCCCGATTAAAGGATAATAATTGTAGTGCTATTATAAAGCAGGGGAAATTTAGCTTCATATACAGTACTGTATATTTTTGGCTCATCTTGTCCCCTTTGTCACCGTTCAATCAATATTATTAAATGATGAACCATTTGAATGTTTTTATGAGAATCAAAATGATGTATGTATGTTAACCTGAACACATGTGCGGGACTCTGTATTAAACTAGATTTATACTGTACTTCTGATTATTGTCCAGATTATTGTTAACTAACGTAACACAGGCTATATAAATATACTGTACAATATATTATAAATGCTGAAAATTATTTCCCCAGTACTGTCCTAGAAACTTCTAGGGAAGATGCCAAAGAAAATGAAAATTGCTATAGTGGTTATTGGTGCCACAAACACTATTATAAATAAATAAATAAATAAATAAATAAATAAATAAGAGGACACTGAAGAGTACAAAAGAAATTCTGGGATACTGGAAACTAGGTGAGAAAGAAACACAGAAGGAAACTATGAGACACTAGAAACTACTGTGTCACGGTTGTATTGGGGTTACAGGCGAGGCATAAGCGCCGTGGCTAAGACTATAAGATCTTTTAATATAATACAAACAGAACAAACAAGCAAACTTTAATCATAAATAAACTAAACAAGAACTATGGCAAAAACAAAACTATGAACCAAACCAAACAGCATTTCAACAAGAGGAGTAGAACAAAACAGTACAGCTTAACTCAACAGGTGCTCCCATCACCTGACCGAGGTGCATCCTGGGAAATGAAGTCCAAAAGGTCAAAACATAAGTGTCTTAGGGCGCAAGGCACCCTCTAGGGGTTAACCCTGACATATTGATTTTGTAATCTGGGGGACATTAAAACCTACTGAATCTAAGACTGAGACACTAGAAACTACTGATTTTGGAATCTGAGGGACATTAAAAACTACTGAATTAGAAAACACAGGGACACTTGATACAACTAAATTAGTACACTAGGGGACACTGGAAGCCAATAAATGAAGAAAGAATGAGACATTGGAAACTACAGATTTTGGAGTCCAGGGAACACTGAAAACTACTGTGCTTGGAAACTAGGAGTCATTGAAAACTACAGATCTTGGACTTGTATGGGAGACTAGAAACCACTAAATTAGGAAACTAGGGGACACTGGAAACTACTGAATCTGGAAAACAGTGGCCACTGGTTGCAACTGAATAAGGAAACAAGGGGATAGTGGAAACTACATATTTTGGAATCCAGGGAATACTGAAAACTACTGAGCTTGGAAACTAGTGGACATTGGAATCTGTGGAAAACTGGAAACTACTGAATTGGGAAACTAGGGGACACTGGAAAATACTGAATTAAGAAACCACAGGACACTGGATACTACTGATTTTGGAAACCAAGGGACACTGGAAAGAACCGAATTAAGAAACTATGGGATACTGTAAACCGCTATCCTTGGGAAACAGTGGATAACTACTGTAGGTAACATTAAATAGTAGGAAATAAGGGAACTAATAAACAGACAACCTAAGAAACAGAAATTAAGGACAATACAAGTAATAGGGCAGAAATTGAAGGGTAAGCAGAAACTAAAGACCATGATGTCCTTGAAAAATCTTGATTTTAATGCAGCTTCATCCTGGATGAATATATGGTAATCCTGTTTGACAGCATCATTTAACAGAAGCAGCGTCCATAATAGTCACCCTTGAAAATCATTTTCTCAGGGCAGGGAAGGGTGTGGACTAATCTGTCTGAGTAAAAGTGACCCATAATGCTTCAGATGTGATAAAGAGGCCTTCAGTCATGTGTGACTGGTGGATTGATATCTCTGCTCTGATGCATGGCTAAATTAGAGTGTTGTAGACAGTAAACCTCTCAAGAACTGCAGACAGTTAGCGAGACACAAACAGGACATAGCGTGTTTATATTAAGCTCCTGTAAATATATGAGCTGTCACCTGACTCTGCTATATTTTATTCCTCCAGCACTGAAACTGTGCTGGTTGTGACAACACCTGGGACTTGGAACGCTAGGAGCCAGAGCTGTTTATTTCCTCGCTCAGTGCTTATCAGGGTAACAGTTATGTTTAAAAAAAATAATGTGTAAAGGGAATATGTAATAATAGAATATGACCATGTGGTGTGATGACGTTTGGGTTACAGTTATGATATTTTGCTAACTGAGCATGTCTTGCTTGTCAGGGTAGGGACATTACCCATCAGCCCCAGCGTGTCACATGCTCCTGTTTACTGTGTCTCCGTGTCTCGTTTTGTTAAAGTTAACTGTAGGATACAGCAGATCAGGGCCTGTATATATATGGCTCCAGAAGGAGCTCATAACTTTGATGTAAAGGAACTTCTAATTTTCTCTCTTTACAATTTTATCCATGAAGGCTGAAATATCTTCATAATACCCTGGATGCCTAGAATTGGAGCCAGTCTGGTTTGTTAATTACATTTAATGATCAGGGGATATACTCACACATAGATAACTATATACCTTGTCTGTGTGTGTTTTAATTATGCTTTGCTTTTATTTACATCTACATTTATGGCATTTGGCAGATGCCCTTATACAGAGCGACGTACATTTTGTCTCATTGTACATCTGAGCACTCGAGGGTTAAGGACCTTGCTCAAGGGCCCAACGTTGGCAACTTGGTGGTGCTGAGGTTTGAACCTGCGACTTTCTGATCACTATGGTCCAATGCGTTAATCACCACCCCTTTTATAATTATAATATTCTAGATAGAGCAGAGAACGCACAAGAGGTTTTAAAGTCAAGCTTTCAAGTGTATTTCTTCTCAATCTCTGGGAAATATTAACGCTATGATCCTGACAGAGCGAGCTCTGATTCCCCTGAAGGTCACACAACCCTCATGGGCCGTACCACGATGAGTGGAGCGCCACTCGGGTCCGCAAACATGTCTAAAAATTTTAAAAGTAAAAGTCGCTTAAACATATTAGAAATTATGTCCTCAACAACACGCATTTTATCTCTCTCATTATAACTACACTTCATTTTGAAATTTGTCAAATTTGGTCAGATCTCAGGAACCCCACGGCCTAGAAAGGAGGCATTTTGACAATTTTGTCCAAGAAAACCGATCAATGCACCCATGCACCCCTAATTTACACTTAGGAATTCTCTCATTATTATTTTTTAAATATAATCATTTTACAGTAACTTAACTTTCAGTCTATAAAATGGTTTTTAAAATGACCCACCTTCTAATATTAGTGTTCTTGAAATTAAAAAGAAAAAAAAAAGAGTTCATGTCACTTCTTTAAACAATCTTCAGAAAATTAGGATAATGCAAAGTCCTGACTAAAGATCACTTTAGTGGCTTTTTTCTTTTTTTAAGGACTATAGAGACTTTTTCAGACATAAGTTCGCTACTTTCTCTAGAGGACAGTCACCATGTCTACCCTTGAGGGGCCACTCCTACTCGTCGGCTGACGTACGGCTGCTCCAGTCAGTGAGAAGGAAGCAGTAGCGCTCCAATCGCTGAAAGAGTCATGAATGAGATACGCATGCACAGCCAATCATCAATCACTGTTTGGTTATGGAGCAACTGATTTTTTTTTTGTTTTCTAGCATACTAATACAACACTAGGCTCCGCCTCCCTGAAATGAAATGCCGCAATGTCGGTTCCTCCTATTATGCCGCCACGCACACCACCTTGTCTGGTTGCTGCTAGCTGATGTGATGACAATCAATATGCAAATTATAACATCACAACATTTAGTGACTTTTCCAGCAAGACTCACTGTAGCTACTTCCTGTTGAAAGTAGTTGGTTCTAAAGTATTTCTTAAAGTGCGATGGTGTGATTTATCCCAGGCAGTGTCACGTGTGACTTTGTTAAAGAATTCAAGAATCAGATAATACTATAATAATGGGATCGTGTTAAACTGATTACTTCGCCAACATTATAAGCATGACACAAAGTATTAAAGACGGAATTCTGCTTTTGCTTATGCCACGTATTTCAATTAGGTAGGACCACGGAGACAAATGAATGGACAGCGTGATCGAGAAAGAAGAGACGGGGAGATAAAAGTGAATAGAGAGTTTCAAGAGTTAGAGAGACAAAAGGATAAAGAAATAAATGGAGTTGTAATGAGATCAGAGATGAGTGATGAAGTCTGACAGGATCGAGGGAGTTCCTGGTGATAGCCCTTCTGTCTCTCAGAGACAGTCTTCCCTTCATTACATGCATCATCTACAGCCACGGTGTCCAAAAACAGCCCTGGAGGACTACAGCACACCACATGGCAATCATTTCTCTCTTTTCTTTTTTTTTTTTATACACTTTCTTTTTTTTTAATACTTTAAATGCGTTACTATTAGCATAAGAATTCAATTCCTGACATTCTGACCAATCAGATTAGAGAATTGAAGTGCGCTCTGGTATAAAATGATATCTGTGTTGTCTCACAGCTTACAAAACCCAGATGAATGAAACCTAGGAGACACATTGGTTTCTAATTACAGTAACTTTCTAATAAAAAATGCACACACTCCCTGTGTCTGAAACTGTAGAAGCCGTATCAAAGCATGGATCATCCTGACGTGCCTAATTACACAGCAGTCATTTGGAGGCAGAGAGCTCCAATTATCGTGGCACCAACTGGGAGTGTTTTGGTTGATGTCAGCGGTAACCTGTAATATCTCCATCTGGGTGAGGCTGATAGCACGCTCGCTAAACTTCCACGATGTAGGACAAGATTTCTCAAAAATCTCTTCATTTTGCAGTCAGGGACACTTTCAACTGTCGAACAGCTTTCACTGATCCTCTCCGATAATAATCCGGCTATTTGTTAAGTTTATTTATGTGTACAGTAATATTCTTGCTGTTTGTCTGTAAAGACGTGGTGAATTTTATTCCTGATCTTTCTGAGCACAGAATGAATTTAGGTCCAAGTTGTCATTATTTATAGACTATTTATATTTAAGGTTGGATTAAAGCAAAGAGAACAATTTGATTGCTCAAGAACATGCAGGATATTTTTGTCGTCTTGAATTAATCTCCTTAAAGACAGAAGGTATTTTAAGATATTTTACAGAAATGAAAAAGCTGTCAAAAAATAAACATTCAGATTACAGCTTTGTAGCCCATTTCAATTAAACAAACTGTCCATGTTTTCCTTGTTGTTCTTAAAACATATTTAATCACTACAGATTAAAACTTATAGGAACTCAATATCTTGGAGCAAATCTTAACATGCATGTATACCAATCAGCCATAACATATGACATAACACCACATAACATTAACAATTTAACAGTGATTATCAATTATACACCACAGTAAACTGGTGACAGGATCATGGGTATCCGAGGCTCACCCATCCCTGTCGGTCAAAACGCCAGCCTGTCTGGTCCAATTCCACAGAAAATCCAGAAATTAAGAAATCCAGAAAATGTAACACACCTCGCTGAAAAAAAACTCAGTGCTGGCCATGAGGGAAAGGTACCAGAACACACAGCCTGCTGTTCACAGGGACTAGAAGTGAACGAGCCCAAGGTTGCCAACCTGGCCTCCAAACCCCCCAGATCCGAATCCTATAGGGGGCGCCAGCCAGACTGATAAGTCCGTTCCATGGAGGCCCACCACGCAACCCAATGCCCACACCACTCAATGGGTCCACTGTCACCATCCTGGTGCCAGACGTCACAGCAATCTCCTACCTGGCCAAGCCACCCCTGTGGCATCCTTGCACTAAGCTCTATTATCAATTGCTCTGTGTTTAGAAAATTAAAATCAGCTTTAAATTTGTACAGAAGGCCTACAAAACCAGGTGTCAAGTTTTGTTGTTGTTGTTTTCCTCCAAATGATTGAGTTCAGTCTGGTTGAATCTTTGCAGAATGATATGGCCTTCTGCTCTTGTAGTTTTATGCATTCTGAGATGCTTTTCCGCTTACCAAGGTTGCAAAGTGTGATTGTTCAGGTTACTGTACATTTCCCATCAGCTCGAATTAGTCTAGCCGGTCCTCCTCTCGACACAAACGCCAAAATACTCCTGCTCGTTAGATGTTTTTGACCATTTTGCAAACTTTAGAGACTTGTGTAGGAAAGTGAAAATCACACAAGATCGTCAATAAGATTGCGTTTTCCCCCATTCTGATGTTGGATGTAAAGATTAACTGAAGCTCTTCATGTGCCTCTTCATGATATTATGCACTGAGCTGCTGCCACATGATCTACTGTATATTTACTGTATAAGTTGGTTTGTTTGAACCCGTACTTCTTGAAGGTCTTACCTAATCACATGGAATATAGCGGAGATGATGAGCTCGTTGTGCACTGCGATGGTCATGTAGCGTGGCTCGTGGAAGGCTGAAGGCACCGTCCTTACGGCATAACACAGGTACACACTCCACATGAGGAAGAGAAACTCAGCTAGTGGAGAATGCGACAGAGAGAGAGAGAAAGAGAGAGAGAAATTCAATGCACAAAGCTAAGCCTGACTAAATTGCCTGTATACCCCGGACGCTGCTTGTCAGACGATTGTGAATGAAGCCGATCTAGGGATTTATAGATCTGCCTGTTCAGCTCACACGTGTCCTGTTGACGACAGAAGGACTGCTCTTTCCCCTGTTCGATCTCTGGTGATCTGGATTATAAATGCTATGTGTATAGTAGACTTTCTTAACCTGAAATATCTTTCTCTTCTTCTGTGAACACTTTAGCATGTTCAGCTAAATATCTAAACTCCACAGTGTAAAAAGAGTACTGTGTTAGTTATCAGAGCGACTCTGTCTTACCCACTGCCATCATGTAATCCCAGCGGTCCAGCAGGCACATGCTGAACTTTAAACCCTCTGGGGTGAAGCCCATGGTGATCAGTGCCAAGTGCCAGTCTGGTTTCTGGCACACGGATAAAGTCCACGCCACCAGGAACCAGAGCACAATCAGAAGAATGATGCACAACAGGCACAGCACCTTCCAGCTGGTCATGTACGGGATCCGCTGAGCCGTGCGGGACAGGAACACCTTCAGAACCCTGTAGGCAACAGAGAAGAGTGTGCATGATTATACAGTGCGTGAGACATGAAAGATATAGTATACAGTATATAGTAGTTACATTTGTCATTTAATGGGCCCATATTTTACTATTGTTTTAACAAGCTCACACAGGTCTCAGAGCTCCAACAAAAGTGTGTATGTTAATGCTACAGCTGAAATACCCCTCAGATAATGCATTTTTCATACCACTATTTATTTCACTCCTCCACCAAATGTGAACAGAAAGGCTAAGAAACAAACTGGGGGAAGCAGATAACCAGTAGAAAAGAATTGGAGACCCATCCGAATGTCTGAAAACGATGGGGGGTTTGGGGGGAATGAATTTTAAGGTTAGAGAATAATAGCTCAACTTTAAGTTCCATATAACTATTTTTCTATTCTATTGTTGTGTAACATACAGAATGTTTTTCTTCACTCTATAGAATTTCACTCTATAGAATTACACTTTATAAATAATGTCAATTATCAAATAACTGTGACAGGGGCTTCATGTAAGCAGGTGTTGATTAATTTCTCATAACAGCAGCTTTGAACAGCTGCAAATCTATATTTTTGCTGTTCTTCTAATACCTTATCATTTCTGAACTATATTTTAATCTTAATAGAAGGAGTCTTCAGTATCACTGCCATTACCACACCAAAGTGGATTATTCTGTCATAACTGCAAAGTCTGAATTATATTATTACACCTTCTTATACTTATTAACCCTTTCATGCATAGCGTCCATACACATGGACAGTCAATTCATCGGACAATATCTGATGCAAATCACCTCCAAATCACTAGAGGGCATTAGTGTCAATTATTGTGAACGTCTTTCCTAACTTTCTACATGCAGTGCATAAAAGGATTGAAATAAATAAATAAATAAATAAATAATGTTTTGTGCCAGACTCCACTGAACACGTCTCTGCACCAGGCAACAGTCCTATTAAATTTTCAGAAATGCTATTATATAATATATTTAAAGCAATCTTTTAAAGTGTTACTCATTTAAGACCTGAATGTTAAAAATGATAGACTTTACTTTAAATAATTTTGTCCCTTTTAATAATGACCTTTTTTAGCAGGATTTTTAACGTGTTATTTTCAAGCAATAAAATCTTTTTTACCAATTTGTAACAAAAAATAATGAAATAATTCTTAATGACATGTATAAATAATGTATGCATGAAAGACTTAAGCAGGTCATCTTTAAATAAATTAATTAATAAATATCTGTCTTATAAACCCTATAAATGATGGTGTAAAAAAAAACCCTACAGAGCATAGATACACCCTTGAGGTATGCCTTCTCCAAATAATCTCCAAATTATCTCTGTTCAATAATCTCTTCCTTTAAAATCCGGAGTCACCTCAGATTACACTCAGAGTCACTTAGTGAGCATCGGGGCGTCCTCGTTAGCGCCTTCCCTTTTACTCAGATTGATGAATTCCCCCATCCTGACTTAACCAGGCCCCATCAAACAACAATCATGGCTAAGCGTTCACTCTCACCTTGGTCTGGCCGCCATGCTTTTCTCATGATTAGAGTCGTGTAGCTGTTCGTCTCTCCTGCTGTAATTATGAATCCCATTAGCCTCATGTGACACTTCCACCTGACGCATTCTTCTCTGGAGCCGTATGTTCATCTCTCATCTTTACATACAGACGGCCGAGACCTCATTACCTCTCAGCCATTATTCCCAGACTTCCTCTCTCTCACTCCCATCTGTTCTCATCACCTCTGTCTTTCTCACTCTTTCCCTCCCTCTCTAATCCAGCTATCTATCTGTCTTTCGTTTCTCATCCCTCTTTTCCTCAAGGGTTTTTCTCATTCTCGAGGTCTGGCTCCAGGCTTCAGACTTTAGGTCCCGCTGGACGAGTCTCTCTACATTCGTCTTCTGCCTCTGCTGTCTCGACCATTCGATAAAATGTAATAAATTGTGCCCATTTTGACCTAACTGCCTGGTGTTATTTGTTTTTCTGCCCCAGAGTTGCAGCAGAGGCGTCCTCTACATGGCTTAACAAGGCCGTGAATCTTCTCCAAAGTACACTCCGGTCCTAACGAACTAAGCAGAGAACACGCAGCGCCGATTACATTTTATAGCCTGCTGACATTAAAATGGAATTAAAGGATAGTATAAACTTCAAGTGCGAGCGACAGGAGAGCGAGCTGCTCGTCAGGAGTCAAAAGATTTTGGACTGATTACGGTTTTCCTCACTGCACCCATAAAGAAGATGTTCTGTGAATTTAATTTTAATTGTTTTAAAATTAAAATAAAAACAATAACAAAGTGACATTTAGGCAAAAGCACATACAGTATTAGACTTATCCAAAGTCAACTCCTCTTCCATACTGTATCTTCATTTACCAGCATTTGTCTGACACATGTACATAGACTAATGGTAACATGCCGTATATCACCTTCAAAACACCAAAATTAATAAAATTAAAAAAAATGATACAGTATATTTACAGAGCCTTACATAAGTATTCACCCCCTTGAACCCTACATTTTACATTGCTGTAACCTGAGCTGAAAGGGATTCAAGTGAAAATAGATGGGAAACTATAAAATTGTAAAAATTATGTACAAATAATAAAAAATATATATAAAATTTGTAAATCCATGAACATTCCCGTCTGTTGTTCCAAAAACATTTTAACAAAAATATCTAGAATACAGTCACATGTATTTAGTATATCCTATAAAAATGTTACAAATATATGAACCAAATATATGATTATTAATCCTATTCTTTGAAATGGTAGATTTATGGTTGTTGTAGTTGTTTTTTTTTTTTAAATAATAAATTTTACTTATACATTATACAGTAATAATGCATGTATATACTGTATTTATGGAAAGAAGCAACATGATCTGCTAGGATCAGCAGATCATGTTGCAGGAGGTGCAGGAGATTTAAAGGCAAGGCAAGTTTATTTGTATAGCACATTTCATACACAATGGTAATTCAAAGTGCTTTACATAAAAGAGAAATAAATAATTATAAAAAAAAATAGAAAATAATTAAAAATTAAAATAAAAACAGTTCGTAATGACGCTTTTAAAACGACTTAAAATTTGATTTAGAAGCAGTTAAAAAATAAAGTAAACCTAAAATAAAGCTTGAAAGATTAAAAAACAGGCTAAATGCTCTAATATTCAATGTATAATATATTTGGAAATGATTGGAAATAATTAATGAATTACATCCTTGATCTTTGTCTTTATAAATAGTATTAAAAAATATTAGATGCTCATATTCAAGCCATTTTCACTTGCAGCATCAAAATGTTAACATGGCTGTGTATAGATCATTTTTCTTCTAACATGGTGATCTGTACAGTATGTTGTTGTGAAAACACTTTAATGCACACTTTTCCTGCAGTTAATGCAAGCGGATGCAAACACCAACCTCCATCGATGAAATAGTGCTGTTGTCGACCACGGACTCACTGCCGAGTGTAGCTGTCTATGGTAGTGCACACGGGGCACCGGAGAGTCTGTTCTTTCTCAACACGATGCAGGGTGCATCTGATTTAACAAATTCTACAACCAGAAGTCTTAGAACAGTGATTGGAAACAGTTTAAAACTGGTTCGCCTGATTCTAGAACTGTTCTCAGAACTGCTTATATTTTGCAGGTCCCTAGGTTCTGGTTCTAGAATGTGCCCTGTCTCACATTAAGAAAGTTTAAAGATTAGGTATAAAAAAAAAATGTAACCTGTTATTACAATTAATTACTATAAACAATTAATGTTAATGTTAGGCGTTAGCAGTTAATCCTAACATCAATTTTTTAAATTTTGTGGAATGATATCAAGTGAAATCACTTAAATATGAGAAAATGTAACTAATATTTCTTTTTTTTTTTTTTTTATTCAATTCCGGTCAATAAAACAATTTTGATTTCAATTCTGAATTTATTTGTGAGCTTAAATAACAACTTTTATTAGGCCATGAGCCAAATGTTTGACTTTCCTGATCCATACAGTTCACTCTGTACATTCTCTACATAATTCACATGTTGCAAAACCTAATGCATTGTACTCATTCTACTCTTTGTTGTTTTGATCGTATTTCTACTTCAATACAATCGATTCGTATCTTTGATGGTTCTTCGGCCCCGTCCTGCTCCAGCCAATCTGTCTGATGACATTTGTTTCTCCTCCCCAGCTATCGCCCTGTGACAGATCGCTCTGAAATGGCAGAGCCCATGGCAGACTTCTGACATTTACTAACACGGCTGACCGTGAAACGCTGGTGAGTCACCCGTTGCTCGCGGGGGCGTAAAAGCGTGCGTTCCTGCATGCGTACATGCGAGCGTGTGTGTCCCTGTGTGTGCGTGTAGGTGTGTATCTTCCGGCTCGTCTCTTACAGACAGAGATCAAAAGCCTAGAGCTCATGTGACGTGGTTTCAAAGCCTAACCCTGGTTAGAATTAATCACTATGATGAGCTCTTACTATCAAACATTGGGAATTAAGATCAGGTCAGATCAGACAGAGAAATGCTAATCGTGTGTAGCTACTTGGACAGTGGTGAAGCTGCGATACAAATCACAGCCTTAGTGATAGTGTTATCCATGTAGTATATCAGTTCTATATTTGTATTATGAGAGATACACATAAACATAAAGTTTTCACCTTTTATTCGGCTCAAGCTAACCATATTAACCGGCCACACCATGCAGTGCCGGTCCCATTCGAGAGATTTTAATTTAACATTTGAAAAACGTCAATGTCTGAGATATGATAAACCTGTATAATCTGTTTCCTCTAACCAGTTTGTCAGGCATTTCTTTATTCCAACATTGCACATTTAAAATACAAGTAAATCTGTGTATTTTAAATTGCGATTAATCTGGATTAATCACATACTATAACTGTGATTAACTAGATTAAAAATTTTAATCGATTGACAGCACTGCTTTTTATGGAAGGAGTCTCCAGTGTCAGTCGAAAAATGTCAGAGGCAAAGGTGTATCTTTACGTTTTCACATCAGATGAGTTCACACATTTCATGCCATCAAACATAATTTCTTTGTCTTCTTAACTATAATGTATGTGATAACAGGAATTTACTTGGATTTAATGTTGTTGATCAACGTTAAACACAAGTAAGTTCCTTTTATCACAGGAAAACAAATAAAGTCAAACAGTTTAAACATGCTGTTATTGGAAAATAATCCACTTCAAGATGGTAAAATGGTATAATTCCAATTCATCACACCAAACTATTATCAGGGTATGTTTTATTCCTTGATTATTTTATTCTTATCCAGTCACTCTAATTAGGCACATCAGCACAATATATATATATTTTACAGGAATACTTTTATCTATGCATGTAACATCTTTTAATAATAAAAATTAGAGTCACATTAGAATCAATATTTTCACTTAATTTCTCTTTAAGATCCGTTTCATTGTGTTTGGTCTGTAATAACAGAGTTTAAACTATGAAATAAAATAGTTTGACTATATGAGAAAGTCCTTTGCGGCGACACCTACCTGTATAATTTGAGTGTGATGGTTCCGTACACGGTGGCGAAGCCGAGCATGCGCACCCATCTCAGGAGGACGCACCGAAACACACTGGGCTGGAAGTACAGGACCACGCCCTACGGACAACAGACACACAACAACATTGTTATATACACACACATTTCCCTACACACAAGACTTCTCTAAACAGTTACATTGATAAATATCTAATATTTTGTCTCTATTTTAATATTTTAGTGAACATGTACAGGTACATAAGTACTGGAGCTGCTGCTGGAGAAAAGAAGACGGGTTGTAAGTCAGATTCAGAGATCAGAAATTGCACTGCAATATGGGAGACAATATGGGATCGAATCAAACGTATCACCATTTCTTATTATAAGATTACAATAAACCAGTACAGCGCCATCTGTTGAATTTTGAGATGAACTTTTTTAAATTTTAAATTAGCATATCTTCACTTCTCGATTGCGATGAAACAAAGCCTATACAGTACAATATGTTACCTCAAGCTCGGCCAAATACACCAGTGAAAACCCCATTAAAATCTGTTCAGTAGTTTTTACGTGATGCGTGCACAAACACAGACAAACAAAAATTCCATAAACCATCTTGATGTGTTCTATTACTCATCTTACATCACCACAAATCATTTTTCATAAATATATTCAATGCCAACTTTACAGTTTTATTATATGTATAGACATGCAGATGTATTTTTTTCTATTAATAAATCCATGAATGTTGTAAAGTTTAAACCACTACAAAGGAAAAAACACAACAAACACCATCTAAAACCTCCTACAGCCCACACTCCTGCTGAAACCTACACACACACACACACACACACACACTCACTCACAACAAGATGAACAGGCTGAAGTCTGAGCTCATAAGTTGAAATATCAGAGAAATAGAATTTGATTTTAAACGATATTGGTGCATTACGTCCTAAGTGGTAGTGGTAATGCACAAGTCAGAATTGAATAAGGTTATAATGATAAAAAATCTGTGAAATAATGACAGAATTACAGTGTTTCTTTTTTAAAGAAGAAATGTTAAACACAGCAAACAAAAAGCTGGTTTTATTCCAGTCCTTCTGTGTAATTTGTACTGTGCCTGGACAATATGTGTAAAGTCTACATTTATAGTTTGTCTCTGAAAGGCCTTCTGAAAGTAAAAAAATAAAAAATAAAAAATAAAAAATTCATTAAACTCATAGTCACTACTGATGATGTGTTACAGATGTGTTAGAAATCTTAGTCCTAATAAAGATCAGATCTGACACAGCTGTCACCGACTGTCTGAATGAATCTACAGTCTAGAATAGAAAAATATCAGCCCAATGTAACTTTTACTGCTTTTACTCTTTAACATTTTCCTGAAAAATGCAGTAAAAAAAAAACATTTTATTGTATATTTTAATACATTTTATTAAAAAAGCGTGTCGAACTTTACCTGATTGAGCCAACTCTACCACTTGGTTGAGGTCTGTTATGCTTAAAATCTCCACTAGATGTCACTGTGTCTTTAAATTGTATCTGTTTTTTAATTGCTTCATAACGTACCGGGGGAAATAACATGCCGAAAAACGATAGTGCTGTTACACCAGCACATAAAGTAGTTAACATTTTATGTGGTTTTCTCTGGCTGTTTGTAAATATATGGATAATTTTACAATGAAGTGAAGTCTCAGCCATTTGGAAGAGTCCTACTGTGGGGAGTCTTGTTAAAAAAAAAAAAATGTTATTACTGCCTCAAGGACATACAAACAAAATTTCAAAGTTTTTTCTTACACCCGAGTCCATGAGTACAGTACGGTTCTGTGCAATTCAACTTAAGTTTTACTGTAGTGATTATGTTTCCAATCTTTCCACAAGAAAAATTAAACATGTTAAACATGTTACATTTTTTTACCGGGAAGCTTGCGATCCCTGCGGAAGCTCGCGGAACATTGGGCGGCTCATCGTGAGAGGGGTGTTAGTAATGATGTTGTAAAGGAAATGTAACATTGTCATGGTCTATACTGCTTTATCCTGTATGCAAGGTTGCAGGGGGACTCCAGGAGACTCCCAGGGCACTGGATGATGTGCCAGTCCAATGCAGAGCACACTCACACACACATACACAAACTCAATGCACACAGACCCTGAGGCGGAAATCGAACCCGAACCCTGAAGGTGCAAGGCAACAGTGATAACCACTACACCACCATGCTGCCTAAAAGTAAGGTACCACTAGGTTAAATGTAAGATGCTGAAAAGAGAACGTGATGAGTCTTTATCTATAAATAAGACTTTGCTAGTCCACTTGTACCCCTGATATACCCCTACACGGAGTATCTCAATATTGTCCTAAGAAAATAAGTCCATAAACTACATGATAGCACGCATCCATGCAGCCTGACTAACAGGTTTAACATGACTAATAAGGTACAGTGCAAAAACCCTACTGGACAGACTCTGAGGAATTAGTGAGCAGCGAAGCATTCCATCACATCCCGCCTTGGATGCTGTTCTCTCTGGCCCAGCAAACAGATTTGTGTGACTCGCCCTGAACGCTGATAGAAACACAAATTTGCAGCTGTGGCTCTACATCCTCATTCATCCTGCTCTATTTGGTTTTGAGCATGTACTTTTTTCCCAGCTTATCGTCCCTGTACATGAGCAGGAAGCTCATCTACAGTATGTCTAAAATCTATTGACCGCATTGTGGTTACACCTCAGGAAGAGATCACATTGGATCATAACTGCTTCAGACATGCCTGAGATGCTGAAATTACGTAACTTATGAACTCATGAACATGAACGCTCACCCTGAACATCAACATGAATGTTCATCCTGCCTCCTGGCAGTCATGAGAATTAGAGAAGTCGTGGCGTGTTAACATGGGTGAGCATTTGTTCCTTGTAAAGTTCCTTCCTTAATCCTTCATATCATATTATGTTCTTTTTATAATCTAGCACAGTGTACTGTATGTCATTAAACAACTTGTCCACCTGATCACCTTCATCCCATAATTCCTGCTGGGTGTGGTCTCTTCCTGGTTGACCACACCCATATTCACAGGGACTGAGTGCTCTTATTAACAGTATTAATAATAATAGTAATAATAATAATACATTTTATTTATAATGCACTTTATATTTGAAGCAAATCACAAAGTGCTACAAATTATTTCAGTATTCACTATTATTACTTATTAGTACAGTATTTGTACTTTTTAAACAATTGTAGCCATATTTAACTCTTACTTTGGTCTTTATTACAATAACTGAGATTGCTATGTTTTTCTAATCCTCAATTATTAATATCTAACTTCTAAATTCATGGTTTGAGACAGTTTCAATTCAATTCACTTACTCACTCACTTACTCACTCACTCACTCATCGTCTGTACTGTTTTATCCTGTATTCAGGGTCGCGGGGGGGCCTGGAGCCTATCACAGGAGACTTAGGGCACGAGGCGGGGTACACCCTGGACATAGTGACAATCCATCGAAGGGCACACACACATACACACACTCATTCACACGCATGGGAAATTTTGGAATGCCAATTGGGCTAATCTATAAATTAGCCTAATGTCTTTGGACTGTGGGAGGAAACCGGACTACCCGGAGGAAACCCACCAAGAATGGAGGAGAACATGTAAACTCCGTGCCACAGGGCCACCTCAATTCAGTTCAATGATCAATGATCATTGTCTCAAAGCAGCTTTGATATAAATAACACAAATATACAAGACGTTGGTGTCAAGTCTAACCGGATCCATGTCTCAGCCCAGAGAGACATGGATCCGGTTAAAATCAAAATAAGTCTCTCTCTCTCTCTCTCTCTCGCTCTCTCTCTCTTATTCACAAAATGGGTCAGAGTGGGAAAATTGAGTTTTAAGGGTTTTAATCTATTATCTGTTCAGTGAGAAATGGCAGTGAAACTGAGAGACTGCAGACTTTGAGGTGAGCGTCGCGTTTGGTCAGTGATGTAAACCTGTGTGTGAATTAAAAATTTTAAAAATAACCTGAGTGAAAGTGCAAAATATAGAGGGTGTTTTAATATTAAGTGCTATTTCTATCTGAAAGGGCCTTTATTTCACTTTCCTTTTCTCTCTCTGCTCTTCTTTAGGGTGGGATTTTCTGCACCAGTTCCTGATGTCTAACATACTAATGCATTAAATGTTCTAACCTGAACCCTTGTTGTTTAATGACCTGCTTTTTTCCACACAGGAATGGCGAACACATGCTATGTTGTTTTCTGCAAGTCCCCCAAGGCTGAGGTTCACAAATTTCACTAATCTGCCTTCCTCTGACTGATGCTTCAGGTGACATGAAACATTCTGCATCATAGATGTTGTAAGGATGCTGTCAGCCATGAACAGAAAGCTCTCTAAATACTCCATCACTATCGCTGTGTTGTACAAACAGACCTCAGATCAAAGAGAAAGAGAAAATGCTGACTTTGTGTTTTCTACCAAAAATGATCTCATTCATTCATTCATTCATCTTCTATACCGCTTCATCCTCTATTCAGGGTCGCGGGGGGCCTGGAGCCTATCCCAG
>JAQMYG010000033.1:33363526-33375346 GCA_030014215.1 Clariallabes teugelsi
CGAGCCTGGCCGGGAATCGAACCCAGACCCTGGAGGTGCAAGGCGACAGTGCTAACCACTACACCACCGTGCCGCCCGATCTCATACATATAGGCCACAAATTCCAACGAGCCTGATCTGAATTTCATTAGATTCCATAAGAACGATCAGAGCGTGTCAAATGTTAACTATTCCTCTAATCCTGACCTTAATCTCTCAACTTTTAAAGGCAAAAGGTTATGTTTTGTTATGAAAAACATTTTAAATGGCAAAAAATGGAAGAGATCTTTATCTAGCGGGATGCGCTTTCCATGTGAAAGACCACTTCTCTCATGTGAAAAGTGTTTATTCTTTGCTTCTATTAACCTTATCTTGTTTGCAAGTAAATTTGTTTAATGAATGCGAGAGGCGAGAGACTTAAACTCCTGAATGCTTGAGAGAGAGAGAGAGAGAGAGAGAGTAGGAAAACTGGCTTCTAATGAAAAGCTGGAGAACTTGCCACCTACATCACTTCTCTCTTCTCTTATAACACACACATACACACACACACACACACACACAGGAATGCATTCCTCAGACTCTGAATCAGATGAGCGCAGCACGAGTTCAGCACTGGGAGATTTAATTACATCTAAATAATTTCATGGTAGCGCCACCCTAAAGAAATTCACAATGAGTTTCTGAATAATGTGACATTTAGTGAAACTGTGTTGTAGAAACAGCAGCTCCCATTGGCCTCCGAGTCATAAAGCGAAGGGGGAAAGTCATTAAAGTTGTTCAAATCTACCAACAGTCAGGAAATCTACACGCAGCATGAAGAATAAAACTTAATTAGCCAAAGTTAACTTGATATTCCAGGCACGATAACGCAAATACTGTACATGTAACAACAAATCTATATGTTGCCTCGGCTCAGTATTCCCTAGAAGAGTAATAAACACAACTCGGTATCATGCTGTTATTGGAAAACAATCAACAACAGTATGATGTTGTGAAGCAGAGTTACTGCAAGTTAATTATTACCCTGTAACAGATTTATTTAATTTACACTACACCAATTGTTTGCAAAATGCAAAGTTTTTCATTAAAGACAAAGATGTTTTGTTATAGGAGGTATAAATATCATTTAATATTATTCCCCCTCAACAGCCTTTCTATTTTAAGTCTTTAGGACAAAAGAACCATGAAGAAAAATAAACTCGAAGAAATTAAACATAGAAAATTTTGAACCATGAAGAAAAATAAACTCGAAGAAATTAAACATAGAAATTTTTTAAATAATTATATACAGTGAAACCTCGGATTACGAGTAACGCGGTTTACGAGTGTTCCACAAGATGAGCAAAGATTTTTAATAAATTTTGATTTGGAAAATAAAGCGGAGAAGCTTTAATAATTTGGAAGAGAACAACAGTCTTTCCGTTAATGTGTGTGTGTGTGTGTGTTTTCAGACGAGAGGAGAAAGTTTTACTGTGTAAGATGAGAAGGGGGAGACAGGAGGGGCTGAAAGCAAGAGTCTCCACTTACTCTAGCCTCACACACACACACACACACACACACACACACACACACACAGTGCCTGCGCGCACAAATGGAAACACTTATCTGTTGGGATTTATTTTTACTTTTTTGAAAGGTAAAGTGCAGGTTAATTTGTTTTATCTTTACTTTATATTTTGTATTAATTATTTTTGTGTATTTATTTTTTGGGGCTGTAGAACGAATAATTTAAGTTTCCATTATTTCTTATGGGAAAATAAAATTTTGTTTACGAGTGTTTTGGAATACGAGCCCACTTCCGGAACGAGTTATGCTCGTAATCCGAGGTTCCACTGTAATTAATATTAAAGCTATATATAATATAATAATGTAAAAAATATATAATTATAAGAATAGAATTAAAAGAAATCATGAAAGAGTTTTTTATACAAACTAATAAACAAAAGATGGTACAAATAAAAAAAAGTCATAAAACATAAAGATGTTTAAAATAACATAAGAAAAATAAAAAAGTATATTTAAAAATTGTATCAGGTTGTTTTAAAAAGTAAAAATAAAATAAGCAGAAAAAAATCTAATACAGAAACAGAAAATTAAAAAGATATTTAAAAAAAGCAATAAAAAAAGGAAGAGTGTAATGATTAAAATACTATATAAACTATACTGATATTTAATAAGATGATATGTATGATATTAAAAAAGTATATGGTGGACCCTAGGTCTGTCTATAAATAAATAAATAAATAAATCACAGGCGCAGTAAAAAATAAAAAAATAAAAATCCAATCATGAAGCGAAGGGTTATTAAAAAAGGATGATAAAACCAGTGTTGCACGCATTTTTAAAAAAAAATTTTTTTTATAAAACATAGGCTACTTTAAAAAAGAGGGGGAAAAGGGGGGGAATGATGATAACATTTCTTGCAACATGCAGTGCTTTTAAATGAAATGTAAATGATGATACATGGGCGTGTGGGAACAGAGCATGCTGGGAATATCTCTTGTAAGAGAAGGAACGCTAAAACTGGAAACACTGGTGGCTCAGTGAGGAACGTCAGGGATCCAGAAGTAAAGCACTGAACCCAGGGATGAATTAATGATGATGATCTCAGTGCTTTGAACTCTTCGGTCTTTAGTTATGATCAGGAATGCCGGATTTCTCTCAGTCTTTACAGAAAGCCTTAATGTCAGCTGCGGAGGAGATGAAAACATTTCCACTGACTCTCTGTGAAAACTAATTAGGGCTGTTAATCAGTGCATGAGACAACAAAAAGATGAATTAACCATGGAGTAACCTTACTCGAGACTTCTGACCCTGTCTGTGTGTGTGTATGTGTGTATGTGTGTGTGTGTGTTGGATAAGAGCACAGCTGCCCAGAGGTGAGCCAAAAACATGTGATGTGTTGCGATGGTGTCCAAAACGTGAGCGACAAAAAAATAAAAGAAAGACAGAACACCTGAGGCCGTATAATTATCCGTGCGTGGCAGCTGTGGCACGAGTTCCCCTGAGGGATTGTTAATGTTAATCCGATTAGTGCAGGCATTAATCGTTTCCCAATGGCAGCAGCAGAGACGCGGGAGCGTGGATATTTTGGCAGGTCTGGTCCAAGTTGTGGATGGACACGGAGGCCCTCAGAGAAAATTTCACTGCAGTGTAAGCAGAGCAGAATTGTAGAAGAGACGCTGGGGAATAAACACACACACACACACACACACACACACACACAGCTGCTGGATTCTGAGAGCTAAGGAAAATAAGTGCTGAATCGAACAGTCAGGGCGTCGACTGTACTCTCGCGATGGAATACGATTTCCAGGAACATATTTCTTCCTGGAGAACGTGTTTAATAAATCTAATCGAGTCGCAGGACACAAGGGTTCTCTGCGTTAATTACAGTAACGGGCGTGTCCTGATGATGAAAACATTCAGCGTGGACTGGACGCACGCTTTAAAACAAATCGTTTTGCCTTTTCTAATAAGCGCATGTTGAACAAGTTTGGTCTTTAGCAGGTCACATGACCACAACGTGTACCTGCAGCTCTGTGTGTGATGTTGTGGGAGGAATTAGGTGTGTAACGTAAAGCATGTTGTAGATTTTGACGAGAGTAGTTCGGGAAACGAGTCGTTTACGATGACAAGCCTGCACAAAGAAACGAAGAGACGAGGGATTTAAACAGGCAATAAACAGGCAAAACAGCAAAAAGGTAGCCGGATGTGCACTGGACAGAAAAGGGACAGAGACATCTGAGCTTTAGGAAATGTCCCGTGCATTGAAAGGATTCACGGCACACAATAACGTACTTTAAACTCCAGAAACCTCACTTCTCTCACATGTTTCTTTTCTTTTAAGATCAAACTGGATTTCATTTTGTGTATTTTATCAGGGAAGACTTTTTACTTTTACTCTACTACATCCTATAACAAGTATTTGTACTAGTGATGGGCCGTTTATGAACGATTCGTTCTTTTTGAACGAGTCTTTAACGTGTCTCAGAAGAACGAGTATCTCGGAGAGTGATTCGTTCATTTCCTACTGGGAAGCATCGCAAAACCCCCGTGGGTTATGTACAGGAAACAGAAATGAGTGGTTATCTCTGAGTCTTCTAGTCCGAATCGTTCGTTCTTCTCACATGTGACTCCCATAGACACTATGCAGTGCAATAGATTTAAAAGACCAGAAGATATGAGAGATGAGCTGCTCTTTCTGTTTATTATAATATGTCCTTAGCTACATTGTAATCTTTTCATTACTGGAACTATAGCCAAAATTTGTGTAGGGGGTCTGTTTATTGAAAATGTAACATTTTATTTGATTTCTGATCAAAAGAACGAAATGAACTAAATGACTCGTTCATTTTGATGATCGAGATTCAAAGAACCGAGTCGCTAAAATGATTAAAACTTCCCATCACTAAACTGTACTTTCTACTTCACTACATTTCTGCATGGTGTTATGTTACATAACGACAGTAGAGTGTAGCAGCCACGTGCTGTTTATTATATGTAACTGCATGATTTGCTTTCCCTAATCATGTAGCAGGAGTTTGAAATCAGAAGTGTAGATGGTTGCAGATAGTGACTAAACAGAGAGAGAGAGAAAGAAAGAGACTTTTACTATGACTTTAAGGCTACTATAAGCTAATACAATCTCAGCACTTTGGATCCTTAAGTAAACTCGGAGGTAAGTACTTTTGTACTTTCGCTCAGGCAGAATTGTAAATAGAGGACTTCAACTTTTACTTGAGTAATATTTTACCTAGGGGTATCTCAACTTTTACTCAAGTAAGAATTTGTATTACTACAGTAACATACCTTTTCATTACTGGTGTAAAGATTCTTATTGCATTATCTTTACTTCTAGTGAGCAACACATGTTCTTCAGCGTTATGCATGTCACATTAGAAGAGAGCATATTTCGAAAGCGTGGCTTCTTTAAATAGGGATTAAAACAGACTTTAGAACTCTGCTCTCATAAAAGTTTAGGCATTTAACAAAATCAAGGCGGCCCATAAACCGAGACACGGTTTAAAGAAGCAGACTCAGACTGACATTTCCTACCTTCGCCTGGAGCCATTTTCTGTACTGAAACATTAGGCCATTAGTTACATCCTAATGATCCTAGCCGACTTCCTCTGATGTAGTTCAGAGTCTATATTTAGGTCTTTCAGGTGCTTGTGTGTATTGACGCAGTAAAAAAGGAAAGGAGGAATGGATGACTGCCAAGCGTCCAGATGTACAGATTGATCCTAGATCCGGTCCTCGATCCAGGCACATGTCGTAAGATCCGTATGATCTCTTGCTGATCACAGGAAAAAGGTGGATGCTGTTTAAAAAGGGTGCAACATCACCATGTCTAGAACTTGTTAAATGTCACATGATCCAACTCTGTCCATGCGTTGGTGTTGGGACGCAGAACATCTTCAGTACACTCGTTTGTGCCAGCTGGAAACATGCCATTCTTGAACATTTCTGGGAGAATTTATTTTCAGTGGCATTTCTGTCAGATGAAGGAAGGGGGTGGGGCTTTCACTGCCCACCTGTCAATCACTCTAGATTTATATTTTAATCGGCTCGCATGCTGTTTCCATCGGAAAAATGTGATGCTCCTACGCAAAATGTGTAAACCTTGTATAAAACTCTGCAAGTACTCAAAGTACAGCAGCTACTCCTACAAAACTCCATAAAAGGCAGAGCTCGCAGAGAGCTAAAAATGGCAAAATGGCGACTAAAGTGTGAAACTGCAGCATGTGCTAAATCTTGCAATAATGCAGCTTTATCTACTGCAGCTTGTCAGCTTGCACAGACAAACACTAACGCCTCCTACTTTTCAAAAGGCGCCATTACTTTTGTAAACGATTACCTCATCTTAAACGTCTTTTCCTGTGACTTTGTTTTGGATTTTCTTCTTTTAAATTCATTATGACACAAAGTTCACGTTAGTGAGTCTGCTTATTTGCAACATTTACACAAGCCTCACTTTACTATTAGAAAACACACACACACACACACACACAGATTCCGGGCTACACAGCTCTGGTTTCAGAGAAAGCTATTAGAGTAGGAGTGCAGGCCTGGCTGCTCTCACTATACCATCATTACTGGGAAGATGAAGAGTACAGAGTAAAGGCTGCAGTGGCAGTAAAGCTTGCTGCTATGCATAGGTCCATCTCTCCATCTCTCTATTAATAATCAATGCTAAGTGCACGGATATCAGCATGGTTCCTGAGAGAACACACAGAGACCTGGTGATGGTGGGGGGATTGCCACTGTATCTACTTCTCAAAAGGACATCAACAGCAAGGAGCTTATTACCTGCACTTATACATGACACACCACATGACTACACACCCCAGTGTAGGGCTCTCCTTTCAACTTGGTGCTTAAGAGCAGGGTTAAGTGGCTTCAGGGCTAGCGCTGACACCTCGCACCTCCAGCGTTGCCTCCAGTCCAGGGTTTAGGTACTACAGTATGGATGTATAGCTCTGTATATTGACATGCTTATGAACTGATCCGGGATGCATTTCAAGAACAAATGATGTCAAATGAACGCAAAGGATCTAAACAAGTAACCTGATAAAACGATAAAAAACATAAAATCCAGCATGAAGCACAGCAACATCCGACAATGAGGACTAGGTGAGAGAACATGCCTACAGACGATGCCCAGTAAGCTGCTCTTGACAATTGGACACAATCAGACATTGACGAGAAAGGATTCCGATACAAGGAACAAGTCTGGTTCTGAAAAATGAAGCCATTGAAGAAGTGGCAAAACCTGCAGTTCCATGAATGACCACTAAGCTCCAAAAGTAAGTCAATTCTCATTAGAGCCCTATGTTAAAATTTCCGGCTTTACAACAAAAATAAACATGTTTACAGCATAGTATAAAAAAAACTGTTGGTCTCCATAGCTAGATTTCCCATTTAAGACAAATTTGTAAACCTTTATGTAACTCATCAGCTAAACGTATATTAGGCCTTGAGTTAAGAGTGTGGCCAATTGGTGTGGCAGCTGCAATGAAGGTGACAAACCACTAGCTGTAATCTACTAACTGGAATCGTAGTAGTTAATCAAATGCAAAGTAATAACAGCTTATAAAATAATGTTAGCTACTTTGGCACTTTATCTAAGCTAAAGCTAAGCTAGATGGTTTTTGGTAACTAATGTAAATAGGCATGTTCCACCCAACCGCCAGGCACTGTTCACTCCTGAACTCACTCATTTGCCCAGTTGTGGTGTATTAACCATTATTTAGGCGGAGTCCCACAGTGCTCTCACAGTCGAGCTTCAAAACTGCTTTTCAGAAAACCTATGAGTGACATCACGGAGGGTTTGTCTAGTTCATATAAAGTCCAGATACAAAAACAACAACAACAACGCAATGTAGGTAATGTGGCTAGTTAATGTTCATTTCAAAAACCAACCGAACACACAATCTTCATGTAATCACAGGCGATAGTTTTTACTTGGGTATTTCAATTCAAAACAATAGCTAAATTGAATGTAACATGACATGCCTGAATGCTTAATCCTGAGTATTATATGCTAACTAGTCCAAGCCATGGCTAGAAACCTGAATAAAGTCAGGTGTTGTCAGGAACATGCTGTTTTTCTATAAAAGGCTAGCTAGCATACTTAGATATCGTAAAACCAGAATAAAGACACACCCTGTTTTCAGAACAGGATGTCTTCCTGCGAACATGTAAATCAGATACTATTAAAAATAAAGCCACCTAATATGCATCGTTTGCACACAAGCTTAGTGACACATTAATGTGATTAAAAATGCATAGAAGTGTAAATCAGGTGACGCTGGGAGGTCCAGCCGGTGTGGCTGCAGGTACACGAGGCCTTTGCAAATAAAGAAAAGGACACCCCTGAGTTAACGTCGAGTCATTAGCTCTTGTTTGCTTTATGGTTTCTCTAGCTTCTGTGCCAGCTCCTCCTGCTCCACTCCCTTTGATACTGTTACTAGCCGTCCCACAGGATTAGCCATGCTGTGTCTGGTTTGTCTCCCTTGTGTCTCTTCCTTTCTGTAGTCATAATCTGTGTAGATGTGCCTGTTTGTTTGGCTGTATTTCAGCCAAAGCATTGCATGTGCTTAGCTGCATTCTGAGAATTATTATTTTGGTTCTAGTGCACATCCCAAGTTTCCTTGTTCCATATTCTCCATGTGAGGTCCAATAGCCTTGATCTGGACTTACCTGTGGTTGATCTTTGCCTCCATATACTGTCTGCTGAACCATTACACAACAAAGGTGTGTTCTTCAACCCTCATGTGATCTCCAACATGGCCTTGACATACTGTCATCGGTTTATGTTCTTCAACCTTGTATGACCTTTGAAAGTTCTGATAGAAGAAGAACTGATACAGTAGCATGAACCCAAGAGAAGCTTATGCCTCCCAACCCTGGTTTGATCTCTAGTCTACATAAATCCAAGATATGAGCATGTTCACCAACTTGCATATGCAAATTGTCCTTCATGTACTGCCTTCTAGAGGGTAAGCATAGAATATTATAATCCATCTTTCTAATAAGTGGAAACACCAATTAAGATGGGTGCGATAACCACTGTTGTGAAAGGTCAGGAGAACAGTATGAGAGAACAGTATGTTCCCCGGGAACAGAAACAGCCTTCTGAAGACAAGATTTTCTTAAATAACCCACATATGATGACTCCATAAACCCAGAAAGATAGAATAATCAATATCCTTACCATGACATATGAGCTCCACATACCACCCTGTGGAACGATACGTTTCACCACATTCGTATGTTCTCCACATTTCGCTTGCAAGGCAAAGCAGGCAAAAAACATCAGTTCAAGCTTTATACAACCTCTTATTTAACATCCTGCCAAGTTGAAACACACAATTACCACCTTTAGACCCGTCTAGAGAATAAGCCTTGAGAGCATCATGGTCCATTGGTCCATAACCATCATATAACCTCCTTATACTACCCACAAGACTTCTACAGCAGAGCGAACAGTATTTTTCCCCTCACTTGACCACTGGCCGCCTTATACTGGTCTTGGCAGAGTAATCCTGGAGAAACATTATACTTCACCTACACCTCAACCTCCATTTATTACCATCTAGAAAGTAAACCTGAGGGATCATCTTGGTCCATAGCCTTTCGCGTGATCTCCGTGAATTGCTCCCCAGCATAAAAACAGAAAAGAACCGTATTTCAATATGTTCCATATGACTTCTAATTTACATGCATTGGACTTAGTAATGCATGTCTTGTGGAACATCATATTCCACCCATATGTGACCTTTAGCCTTCACATACTTCCATGTGGAGTGTAAGCCTGAGAGAATTGCATGTTCCACAACTTTCACATGACTTTCACACCTCCAATCCTCACATTCTTTCAACCTTTTAACCTCCCCAGGTGTGTAAATATGGAAGAATGCTATGTTCCACTCTGTTGATCTGAACTTTAGCCTCCAGATATTGCCCTGTGGATCATATACCTGAGAGAACATGGTGTTCCATACACCTCAAATGAACCATGGCCTCCATACAAAACAGCCCTACTGTATGGATAGTACACCTGAGAGACCCGTAGGTTCCACATCATTCATTTGAGCTCTGGCCTCCAGCTGCTGCCCTCTTCTGTAGTGTCCACATGAGAGAACAGTGTGTTCCACAACTCTACTACAACTGTGCAAACACGTACACGTGGTCTTGTCCATTAGGAGCTCCCTGGAGGGAAGGTCAGTCACAGGCCAGAGACACATAAAGAGGGCTTTTTTTATTATCATTATTATTATTATTTCCCCTTACATAACACTGAGGTACAGATGCGCCTAATGCCTCTCCTCCTTCAGGCCTTCTCCGAGACAGGTTTTTCCTCGCCGCTTTCAAAGAAGGCACCCAATTACACTATCTTCTTTTTTTCCCCCCATACATTTCTTCAGCTTAACAAGAAAATACCTCAGGCGCAAACCTAACAAATAGCATGTGAATGTAAAAGTACACACTCGCACTCATTACGGAAGAGCCTAGGCACAGCTTTATGACAGCACTGCAGTCAACCGTGGTGGTAAAGACACTCGACCCTTTTCGGACCCGTGTGATGGAGTTCGCCATCTCTATGTTAGTGCTGCCATTCAAGAAGAAGAGCAGAAAGAAGACAGGCAGAGAGGAACAGAAAAGCAGAGGCGAAAAAAGAAGAATGCGAAAGAGAGAGTGAGAATCTGAGGGTGAGAAAGCCGATAATCACCCTGTCTCAACAGTAAATCAGGCACATTATTCATTTCCTTTTCAGACGACACGTTTGTCTGCGTGTCAGTGCGTGCATGTCACTGTGAACGTTTCATGGCGTACTGCATGACTAATAATAATCCAGACAGCAGTTCTAGTCTCCGGAAATATTTAGCATACGGTTCGCAAATCAAAAGCTTCTTTTTTCCAGGCAGTGTCGAACAGGAACAGAAGAGGATGGACTTCGAGCAAGCGGTACGGAGTAAGAGTCGTCTCTGGACGTTTTGTTGTTGGCTTGTTCACTGGAGACCTACTGTATATCTGTAAAGCTTTAACATTATTGTTGAAATTAACTGAAGTTTTTCATAGAAAGATATTTTTCTATCTGGCTCGCTGGGTCTGTGCTGAGCTGTGTCACTGTGTTCTGCCTCATGAGTCAGTGTGAAGCCAGACAGCACAGCTGGGCTCTGAAAGCAGGGAGATGCAGAGTGACTCCATTCACCATAACGACAGCTGAATGGACTTACTCATCACAGTGCATCATCGTTACCTGTCAATCATCCGACGCCCCCCTTCCCCCTTCGTCCTAGCACTAACCACAAAACAAAATATCATGGCTGTGTTTCAAATGTCATACTGGTCCATTCAATTTGATTTTATTTGTATGCCTTTTTTTTTTTTTTATCAACAGACGTTGTCCCAAACTAGCTTTACAGAATTTTGTATGGGGATTTAGACCCCTAATGAGCAAACCAAACACCCTGACATGACATGAAGAAGAAACCTTGAGAGGAACTAGATGAATCAAAAGTGAAAACTCCAAAGAAGGATAAGAAAAAAGTGGGACGTTTCTTCCCACAGTCCAAAGATATGCTTGGTAGGCTAATTGGTGTTTCCAAACTGCCCATAGTGTGTGAGTGAATGTGTGCTTGTTTGCTCTGCAATGAATTGGAAATTACCCCGTCTTGTGCCCTGAGGATCCTGGGATAGAACCCAGGCTTCCCACAGCACTACAGGATGAGCGGTGTAGAGAAGTAAGTGAGAGTAAGTGAAAGGTACCCAATCTAGGTCAACATCATTCTTGGTACCCACTATTGAAGCTAGGTCTGAAAGTGGTTTCCATAGGTGAGGTTATTGAGACTAGACCACCAACAGAACCTGGGGTTAGGCTTACTCTGGTTCACTCTGCAAAACGGAGATCCCCTCTTGCAAGATGAGGAACTGGGAACAGGTCAAAGCTGGGGAAAATTGGAGTTATGATTAATGGAGGGATTGAAAGGAATGGCTTTTAAAGTATAGCTTCGACATGACTAAGGGATTAAACGTGATCCATTCAGACTCTCTTCTGTGGCTAACCTGGTAAATCACCTGAACCTGACTGTCCAAAACAGAAGGCTTCAATCTGATGATACACAGAATTGACCATTGGCCATTGATACTGTACACTTTTGAGCCACCATGCATTTGAACAAACTTGTGATCGGCATTGCAGTCTTATAATATCTCACCACTGTGGTTCAGATTTTTAAACAATTAGTGTACAGTGCAGGCCAAAAGTTTGGACACACCTTCACTCATTCAATGTGTTTTCTTTATTTTCATGACCATTTACATTGGTAGATT
>JAQMYG010000033.1:33387679-33397833 GCA_030014215.1 Clariallabes teugelsi
GTGAAGCTGCTTTGAGACAATGACCATTGTTAAAAGCGCTATATAAATAAAATTGAATTGAATTGAATTGAATTGTGACTGACAATCCCATTGATTGATCATGGCGCCAGCGTACTGAGAAAACTTTCTACATTGATGGTATCCAAAGCACAAGTGAAATAAGTGGATTATATACATTTTATAAATTTTAAACCTTTAAATAATTATAAAAATATATATTTTGATTTAGACATATTTTCTTACATTTTTATACACATTTTTATACACATTCCCAGAATGTTTTGATTCTGTAAAGCTCTTTTGCGACAGTCACTGTTGTTAAAAGCGTTATACTAATAAAACTGAATTGAACTGAATACAGAAATAAAGTGAGATTTTTTAATTATCCCCGCCCCCCCCCAGATTTTCTCCCTAATTTAGTCGTGTCCAATTCCTCACACTCGGAGGACAGCGCTATCCGCGTTGCATGAGCTCACAGATGCCCCTGATTGGCTGTAGAGAGGCCTCCGGCTGCGAGAGGTTACAGCATCACCCGGGAATCGACCAGCGATCTATCTTAGTTTGACTTGAACGCCCCTCGTATTACTACTTCAAGGTGGTAACAGTGACTGTGCTTCATAAAACCCCCTCATTTACAGCTATAAATCCATTATATTCAATTAATTTAGGACGCCACCATGTTCGAGCTTTATTTAAATTAATTGAATGAAACCTTTAAACTCACACTGTTGATTTATGCTTTATCAAAGAACTAGAGGACTGAAAAGGTATAAAGATGAGAAGATGGTAAACACTGCGTTCTGAGAAACACATTAAGGTGCAAATTAAGGTTTGGATTTAATCACTTGAGAAACCATTTACAGCTAATACTCAAGAGAAATACTCACACACACACAGACACACACACACACACACACACACACAATATAAAACCGCTATAACATGAACCTCCAATCTATGTGTGTGTGTGTGTGTGTGTGTGCGCCCTTGTTTCACTGCAGATGCCAGGAAGGAGTGAAGTTATAACGTGACACAATGAACAGAAGGGCAGAATAAAGAAAGACAGAAATGTATTGTTCTTTAAGCATAACTGTAATGTCGAGCTTGGAATTATTTAAAGCAGGAGAGAGAGAGAGAGAGAGAGAGAGAAAGGATTCGAGATATATAAAGACATACGAAGACACGGTGAGAGTGGGATTCAGACAGAGTGAGGGAGCGTGCGGTTGATGCTATTTTTAGACTGGAAGTCATGGAGCATGAGCAGTCAGGGAAAGCCTCCTCCCCATCTCTCTCTCTCTCGCTCTCTCTCTCGATGGGTTTCGAGAGTGCATATTTATTGGCCCATGAACATGCAAGACATCTTGCCTCTGGCTTGTTACATGGCCTAAGCAGAAAGCAGTAACACAGATACACACACGCCTGTAACAAAATGAAATAAGATGCATAAGGAGGAAATTACGCCGTATTGGATTTGTTTTAAAAAATGATATCTGTGTAGGTTATAAAGAGGCCCACATCAATCTTACAGACATTCCTTCACCTATTTTTTCTTCTATCGCATTATATCACTGAAGATTACTGCTTTCGAACCTCCGAATCAATTCAGTTTAATTACATTTCCCCCCTCAGCGTGGGACACACAGCTCACAGAAATGCTGCCTAATTGCGATTATTGAGTATCTTGTCGTATATTAACGCTGGATCTTGGTATCAGGAATAGAAATAGACCTGGACATATCACAACAGCTAGGCATTTTCACTGGAAACTTTCATCCCCAAGAGATCACTATAAATGGTTTTGAAAAGTGTCTCGCTGTCACGTAGAATGTCACCTGGGGTTTAGGCGCTAAAGGGGACGACAGAATTTGAATTAGAGGGAACACACAACCACCCAGAGCTCAGTTATTATCCATTATCCATATCTCCACCATGCTCCTGGCCTGGACGTGACAATCTAAACTAGTAGCTTACAATATATCCTGTATGCTAGCTAGTGTACACAACAGCGGTACCACGGTATACGAATTTGAAATTTCGTGTTGTGAAATGCATTTTCTTTCCGTAGGAAATAATGTGAATGCAGATAATCAATTTGTATGCCAAGGTAACCCTGTACTGGTCCACTGCCTGGCTGAGTAAAAGGTCAAAGCAAATGAGATAACTACTGTTCACTGATTATCTCATACGTTCAGCACCTTCTAATCTCACACATTAGCAAACTGCTAGTTTGTCCATCTAGTGTTATCTCAGAGTTCAGCAAACTATGACATAATTACTGTCCACCTATTATCTCACACTTTTACAAATTATGTTATACTGTAATTAACATCATCTTATAACCGGATACCTCATCAGACTGTAACGTGAAAGCTTACACTTGAGATAATTACATCATCCATACTACAGTATTTTACACTATTATGCTTTATACTTAGAGGGGACTATAAGATACTGTTACTGTTTCCTGAATGAGGACATGCAATAACCGCGATCACTTTAAATAAAATCATTACCATCAAGAGTCTCTTCATACTTTTAGATGACCATTTAGTGTTATCTCATATTTTAGCAGTCTATGAGATAAATACTGTACAATGCTGTTTAGTATCTCATTTTTAGTGCCACTTCTATTATCTCATACTCGGGTAATTGGTGCGCCTCTATTATTTTATGATCCATATTTTTTTCCATAATTTTTTCATTATTTTAGGATGGTTTTATCATCTTTTATTTTATAATCTATGAGATTAGGATTATTATTTATTTGTTTACTTCAGATTGTGGTATTATTGAAATCCATGCTATTGTCTCATAGTTATGCCGAATATGAGATAATCACATTTCTCTCTCTCTTTTACTGTAATTCCTGCACATACATCATCACATCACATACAGCCAAGGAGATTACACGAGGTCAACCACGCATTCTGAGCAAACAGACGTGAACACAAGATAAAAGATTGGAGACTTACAGGGAAGTAGAGAAGAAGCGCTCCAAACAAGATGGCTTCCAGCAGAACCAGACCCGACGCTCTGATGCTCTGGAAGACAAAGATAAAATAAAGTCATGTATATATATATACAGTATATGTTTACGATCAGGAAAAAGACGAGACTTGTTTTGCAGGTCATTTATTCAATTCTAATGGTTGTGTATTGAAGATACATCATTACAATGGTGCAGAAATTAAAGCATAAAACACAGGCATAGAAAGAAAACAAGCACAGTCTGTGTGCACTGCAGTGAAGGTAAGTGATGAGTGCCGGGGTTCCCCGACGTGTGATCTGTAACTCAATGACACTGCTAGAAATATTAAAGTGGGTGTGGCCTGAAACACCATGACTTACTCCACTACTAGCATGGTGTGTGAATTCTGGCCCTGACACGTCCTCAGACTCAGCGAATTCACCGCTTTTTTAACTCAACCAGTTATTTTTGTTTTAAACAAATTGCCCAGAATATAAAATTTTATATATTCTACATATAACTACACTTGACTTGGCCCTGGCCAGGCGGTTACTAAGGATGAATACTTTAAATCTTATGTTCTTTTTCTTTCTTTCTTTCCTTCTTTCTCTCTTTTTCTTTCTTTCTTTCTTTCTTTCTTTCTTTCTTTCGTTCTTCCTTCCTGACTTTCTTCATTCATTCTTTACTTTATTTCTTTCCTACCTTCATGAAAGTAAAAATTGGATACCAGTCTGAAATCTTTTTTTTCTTTCTTTCTTTCTTTCTTTCTTTCTTTCTTTCTTTCTGTCTGTCTGCCTGTCTGTTTCTTTCTTCCTTTCACACCTGTTTTTTTTAAATAAAAAACAATAATTATAATAATAACAACAACAACAATATTAATAAATAAAGGGCGGCACAGTGGTGTAGTGGTTAGCACTGTCGCCTTGCACCTCCAGGGTCCAGGTTCGATCCCCAGCCAGGTTTGATTCCCGTCTCTGTGTGCATGGAGTTTGCATGTTCTCCCAGTGCTTGCTGGGTTTCCTCCGGGTTCTCCGGTTTCCTCCCACAGTCCAAAGACATGCAGATTAGGCTAATTGGCGATCCCAAATTGGGCATAATGTATGAATGAGTGTGCGTATGTGTGTGTGCTCAATGTATCCATATCAGTAATTGTAACTGTTTTGAACATCTATTCATTTCGAATAATATACTCTTATTCCATTACACATGTCGAGTGGTCTATTTCAGACTGTATGTAAAAAAATTTTTAAAAATCCTTATTAAATAATGATGTAAATGATGATATCTCTTTGTCTCTCCTCCTATACAGTCTATTTCCTCATCACTACTCCTTACAGAGCCCTAATGTACGCCCCAGAGGCCAGTGCCTTCTCTGTGAATAAGACGCACTCTTTTATGCGACGGCTCCCGAATAATATGATTGAGCAGAAGTGACTGGAGGGCAAGCAGTGATGCATGTGAATAGATTTTCTCGATGCGCAGCCATGTTTCATGAGAAAATAGCACCAAGAATAACCGCCGAGCACTCGACTCCAGATTATGGTCTATTTCAGACATGGCGGGGAGGGGGGGGGGGGGGTGCTCTTCTTCTAACATTCAATGCATGCATTAGTTAAGGAGGCAGAGGCAGGGGGAAAAAAGAAGGCTTTACATGAGTAAGAGGTGTGGAAGACCTGCCAGGCACTCTGCAATCAAACAACCAATAGAGACCCTAAACTAGAAAAAAGAAAAGAAAGAAAGCTCATTCTGAAAGATGTCCAATTCACTTAGACTTCATTCCTTAGCCGGATGAATAGAGCAGAGCTTCACCAAATCCAAAACAGATAAAGTGCACTTGCAACACCTTGCTTTTGTGAACAAACAGTGTACAAATCAAACACGGCTTAAAAAACGTACGACACAGAAGCAGAGATTTCAGGATTTAATCTCCCTGAACATACAGTAGGTGTTGCTTGAGTCTTTTTTTTTTGTTCCCAGAATTCAGTCCCAGTATGGATCTGCTGTGCCCCAGAAAAACTCACATTCAAGTTATAACAAACTCTTGTATACAGTACACCGCACTGGATTCAATTACACTGACAATATGTATTTTTATTTTTAATTCACCATTTCAAAGCAGCAAGGTTTAACCCAATAATCCAAGCAGACACACACACACACACACACACACACACACACACACACACACACACTGCAGTCCAGGTCTGTACATCCGAGCATAATTCACATATCTGTGTGCGAAACTAGAATCAAGACTGAGGTGTGTGAACATGATGGATGTAAGGTTTTTAATAATATCTAATATTTTAATAATAAAAAAAGTTTTCAACCTCGGCAAAGAGATCAAAAAGACAACACATTGATGATCATTGGCATTATGTAATATGCATTAAAGTTTTAAAGGCATTCATTGTAAATGCATGTATATAAATAATTGAACAGATTGGTTAGAAATGGTCTACAATTACAGTATGTAATACTCAATTATGCATTTTCAAACTCAATTATTTTCACACCAAAAATGGCCAAAAAAAAATTTTTTTTTAATTCGTATTCATTAGTGTTCTCTCTATAGTCTTGGCTCGATACAACTTTTTGTCTTACACGATGCTGAAACAAAACCTCACAACCACAGTTTCCCAAAACACATGTGGAGCGCAGGAGATTTTTATTGGGTTGACAATGTCGCTAATTACGTCTGCAGTACACCTTTCAGCCACACGGGGTGCTAGTTAGTTAGCTCTCTACCACTGTCATGGTATTGTTTAATAAATTAATCAGATAGTTTGTGAACTCCAGCTATAAACGCATTTATTTGATATCATTTGTAAAGTCTAGTTTTATTGTTGGCTTTTAAATGAAAATGTTTTCAATAACACATGCACATTGAAGTTGTGACTTATGATATTTATTATATATACAGTATATATAATGCTTATTGTGAATTACGTCAGGATGGTTTGTCTTTTTTAAAACGTTTAAAAGACCCTAGAAAAAAGTTAGCGAAAGTAGCAGATTGCTATTTAGTAGAGTAGATAAGTTTTTTAAAATCCATTTATGAACTTTTTTACTATATATCTTTCAGTATCTGTTCTCTGTATGAACTTGCGTATAACTGGAAAAAATACAATATAGAAAAAATACAATAAAGCCATTTAATCTGTACATATAATAAAACTGTAAAGTTGGTGTGTCTGTACATTGAAGATATTTGCGAAAAAATTATTTGTGGTGATGTAAGATTAGTAATAGAATACATCAAGATAGTTTTTGGAGTTTTTGTTTGTCTGTTTGTCTGTTTGTTTGTGCACGCATCACGTAAAAATTACTGGACGAATTTTAATGGGGTTTTCAAAGGTGTATTTGCGCCTGAGTTTGAGGTAACATAAAAGGTCTGTACGGTCCGTAGTACTGAGGAGAGAGCAGCTGCCTGCCAAAACCCACATTCACAACCAGTCACAGAAGCACTTTCAGCTTTCCTTAGTAATTGATTCTAAGTCGTTACAAATCACCGTCCGTATTGTTCTGTCCGCGGCTACCATGTGCTACAAAGCTAACACAAGGCTGAATCCCAAATCCCTCTCTAACCCTTGATCAGGGGCACTACTCGGTGCCAATCGGCCCACGGGAAGACAGGATATGATCATTTGAAATTTAAAAGATCAACCTTGTAAAAATCATTAGTTCATCTCAAAACTCAACATGTAAATTTTTTAACACCGGCTTATGTGTATGCGGTTAAATTCCACGTGAACAAAGTCACGGTCACATCTAGTGATCTTCAAAAAAAAAAAAAAAAGAAATCTGCTTGAATGTGTGTAAACTGACAGATAAATGTGCTGTAATGTAATTAATGTTAATTCACAACTCAAATATTGAAAAATGGTTCTGTATGTAATTCCTGTCCTATGCCGCAGCCCACTCTCAGCACTCTCTGCTCAGATACGTTACCAAACTGGATCAAATTTGTTCATTTCTTTCTCCATCGATATCCTATCCCACATTTTCTGCTGATATCAGCCTGATACGTAGAGTAGAGTAGAGTATGCTGAGCCAGTGCTATCCCTGTCTGTTTTATAACCCTTCTACAGAAAACTTTTTAGGTTTGGAAATCTTCTTTTTTCAAGTGGTGCCTTTTTAACACATTTACAGCTCGCACCACTATTAGGATGAAGCTATGCTTTCTCCCTACGTACTGTAATATGGTGTGCTGTTACATCTAAACCTACTGTAAGAGCTGACCTGAAGTGAACTATTAGATCCATTCTGCTACAGAACGGGAGCAAAGCGAAGAGCAAAGAGCCGACTATAAACTCGCATGGCTATTAAACTAAACAACACAATCAGCAAAAGCACACGAGGCTACTCATCAAATATTAAAGGCGCTTGGATTTTTATGGTCTAATGCACTGAAAGGTCACACCGAATCGATGGGAATCATTACATAAGCCGCTGACCTGCATTAATAAACGCGGCGTCTGTGTCGCCGTTCCCGTTTCGTTAAAGCGTGCGGAGGATTCCTACACCAGCTCGAGCATTTCCCAACAAATTAAATAAATATAAATACACACGAGTAGCTCAGAGGTCATGGCTTTACTCAGACCATTAATATTAACAGTTTTAACAAAAACTTACTCAGTTTACTGACTACAGAAATCCTGAGTCAAGGATGTAAACAGTAATAAAAATGAAATATTTTGACTATTATTTAACTACAATGATGTTTTAATGTCCGTGAGGAAAAGCAGCGGTACCTCGGCATGTGAATTTAATCGGTTCTTGAGGTCGAGTTTTTAATCCAAAAAACAAACTGTTATTGCAAAAAGCATTGTCCCATAGGAAATAATTTAAATGCGGATAATCCGTTCCAGCCACCCGAAAATATTACCAATATTACCAACTTCCAACACTATAATCATATTCGTTGAATATAAAAACAAATCACATCAAAACATTTAGAAAAAGTGTAGACATTTAATAGACATTAAACCTCACTTAACCCTTATTTATGATTCCTCTCGGCACCGGCTGCTTTAAAAACCAAACTGAAAGCGGCTCCCTTTTCTTCTTGCTCCCGTCCTTGATAACATTCTTGAAACCCATGGAGCTAAGTCTTCACTAAATCTTGCACACAATGCAAAAAAAAAAAAAAAAAGTAAAAAAAAATTTTTAAAAAACACCAAAAATACGTAAACTGGTGATTATGGTGTAAAAGCTTGAATATGGCTCTCCACTGACGCTAACAAGTTTTAAACGGTTCCTGGACGTACATGCTGGAACTTAGCTGGGGTTCAGTTCAGTCTGATTCGCTTGCTTGCTCGTATGTCAAAAATGCTTCGTATGCAGAGGCAAAATTCTTACAAAATTTCAGTTCTTAAGGCGAAAATTACGACTGTACAAGAATATCAGGAGGGCTCGTGTGTGAACTGAAGTGTTTACACTGGAAAAACAATGATAGCAAGAGAAAATAGCTTGAATATGAGTGAGTTTATGTAATAAATGTAACATATCATGTAAATGCTTAAAATGAGAAATGTTATCTGACAGTAGAACAAGACGACTTTATGCCAGAAATGAATCACAAACGTCTGAAAAATGTGGAAATAGGTTTAATAATTGATTTACTGTGATCTTATAATTAAGCAATATGACATGAAAGGGAGGGGCTGTTGTAATAACAGCACAATCTCGATAATGATATTACTTTTATACATTTCCACAAACACTATTTATTATAAACAGATCATGATTTTTTATTTCATTTAACCACCTCCGCGACTGGTGGTACTACAGTAACTCAACGCGACTATTAGTGTAATTAACAGGGACGAAAGTAGTGGTAAATTCTTACCGGTACTATGTTGCCAAATAGTGAAGGAGAATAAACTCTTTTTCCACTTCATTATATTCCACTTTTGAATATCATCTTACTTGCATGTTTTAGGGTTCAATCACATATGGCGTTAAATGGAAAGAAAGTGCTGTTTAAGATGACGTACTGTTTTCGGATGTGTGTTCTTACTGAAATTGCTTCTGTGACTGCTTGTGAATGTGGGTTTTGTCAGGCAGCTGCTCTCTCCTCAGTACTGCGGACCGTACAGACCTACTCTCACCTAAAATTTTAACTATAATATTAACACAATCTTTTTACACATCTGTACAAAAAGTTTGAATTTATTAAGTCATCATGGCTGAGTTGAGGATTCCAGCATTATTTGTTGAATATTAGTATAAGTAATGAATATTATAGCGTGGCCGTATTACGTAGGATTGTATATCAGTGACGCTACATTAACAGGAGCCGTACCTTATTCCTGCGGAAGTGGTAAAGCAGCACCATGCTGACGAAGTCCAGCAGCATGCAGATGCCTTGGAAAGCCAGCACGGCGACACGTAGATACCCTTCACCGTGAGCCATGCAGGGCGTGTCGTCCTTACAGTGCACACAGCCCTCCTGACAGGGCAGGCACACGCTGGAACCCCCGGGGTCCTGGGTGCTCAGAGCTTTCCCTGAAGAAAAATAGAGAAAAAAAATCTCACACTACTGTCACAGTAATGACCGTTCAACAGGTGGAACTAGAAACAAATTTCCCTAAAAAAATATTTAAAAAAATATTTAATAAAATATTTATTTAAACTATGAGTATGAATTGATCAATACAGAGGTTAAAATAGTTTGCCGTAACTTTTACATTTAAAAATATATATATATAATAAATCCTCAATTTAAACTTGGAAGCAGCATGTTCTTGAACAGATGCCTTAAAAGCATTATTTTTACTCCAGCTAAATAATTTATCTCACAGTCGTTCTTTCTTCCCTCCACCTCCATCTTTCTGTCTCTTTTCTCCTTCCTTTTTCTCCAGCAGTAGAAATCTCCACGTAACCCTTTTCTCTGCCGAGTGCTTAAAACCGATCGATCAAGGTGTGCATGATTGACACGTTGCATAATTTTTTTCTTTTAGTTTAAATAACAGCACATAACGTAAACAATACATGTATATTAATGCACTTGTACTAACATATTACGGTTGCTATAGCAACAAGTTCATTCAACATATGCTCCACATATAATTTATGTACACTATCGCTCAAAAGTTTGGATTTGCAAATTTCTTTGTTTTTGTTTAGTGATTTATTTTCTACATTCTACAACAATACTAGGAATTTTAAAACTATGAAATAA
>JAQMYG010000033.1:33397933-33408593 GCA_030014215.1 Clariallabes teugelsi
TATATTCTGAAATTTATCGACAGGTTATATTTTTACGAGGGATGTTCAAGTCAAACAAGGACTTTTAATTCAATTCAAATCAGTTCTGAGAGTAAAAACTCCCTTTATTTCTCTATATAATCGCCTGCTAGACTAATGCACTTATCCCAGCGTTTCACTAGTGTTTGGACACCATCAAGGTAGAAAGTTTTGTCAGTGCACTGGAGCCATGATCAGATTGCCTTCTTCACATTCGAAATCCCGGCCTCCCAGGAACTCCTTTAACTCCTTTTAAGCAATTACCCTCTGGGATTAATAAAGTTCTTTGAATCTTGAATCTTGAATCTTAATGGTGCAAACGTGGAAATGGCTTGGAGCGAGGTCAGGACTGTACGGGGGATGTGGCAATAACTCCCAGCTGTGTTTCTGTAACGTGTAAGTGGTGTTGGTGAATAATTGTGTGTACAGTTCACACAGACAGATGTGTCTCCTCCACAAGTGGGCAACAAGTTATGCATCGATTTTCAAGTTCAACTCGCTTAATGCTCACAGAAACAACAACTGTGAGCCCCGAGCCACCTCGGTCAGGATCATCATTCATGGACGTACGGCCTTCTATAACACGCTTGCACCATTAAAGTGTTTAACTGCGGCTAAGAGTCTCATCACCGTACTGTACTTGACGTCTTCGGGTTTTAAGCCTTCATTCACAAGAAATTTCATCACAAGTCCCGGTTTGACTTGAACACCTCTCATGCATATTTTATTTGAGTGGAAACTCCAGCTTTAATTTAAACATGTGAATACAGGATAAGGCTACTTATTTTATGTTTTATTTCCCTTATAACGGCAACAGGTTTTGTATGTAGCTGTTTTGTAACAGCTATAAGTCTGTAACCTTAATGCATACAATATGAACCAGAGTTCACAATTCTTCAAACTGAGTAGCACTCTAAGTCAGGTGATGTTGGGCATGAATAAGAAAACAGAGCAGAAGACAGAGTTCATAAGAGCGTCTAAGAATAGCACTATTCTGTCAGGCTTGTCGTATGGAATCTCTAAAGTCTTTAAACCAGCTCTTTATCTAATATCTTTGGGTAAGAGAGAGATGGAGTTAGTTTTATTTTAAACTCTCAGGCTAACTCATAAGCCACCATTTGTCCAAGTGGTCCGGTTGCTTTCCAACTTTGCAGAATTTCCAATCATTCTTCATGCTTATGCATCATGTTTCATATAAACTGTCTTTGGTGAGTAATACCACAACGAATCTAAGCATCTTATTCAAAAGAGTGAAAAGTGCAGGAGTATTTGATACGTTCTAGTGGGAGTATGGTGAATCACTGGGTCTTCTAACTAGTCCAATTTGGATCTACTAGGTTCTGTACAAGGGTTCCATCCAGAGTGTGTTTCCTTCCTGTGAATGATGGTCCTGGGATTGGCACTAGATCCACTGAGACGCTGACTAGAATGGACTATGATGTGGTAAACTATTGTGATCCCCAAAAAAGCCAAAGACTCAACACTGGGCACAATAGAAAGGTACCAGAACACCCAGTGCATCACAGCCTCATGCTCGGGCAAAGAGTTTAAGATTGTTCCTGGTGCCAGACATTATACGTAGCACACCCAGAGAGGGAGCCATGCCCTGAGAAGCCAGAGCCACGAGCCACACCGGTGCCATAATGGGAACCCACACCCTATGTTGTTGTTGATTGCTGTACTGTGTTTGTTTGGCAACAGAAATGACACCTAATATGAGGATTGTGCAACAATATATAAACAATGTAGATGGGAAAAAAAATGTCATGATCTCATGTAAGGACATTCTCGTCTCATGAGCTTAATGTGTTTGTCTGAGGACTTACTCTTGATGCCATTAACAGCTACTCTGCTGGGGTGGTAGAAGCCGCTCTTGCACTGGCATTTGTATTTGTCCAGGACGAAGCCGTGACCCGGGATAGGGAGGCACTGCGAGACAGAAACAGAAAATTAACTTACTGTAAACATCTGAGTATAATCATCCATGCAGCCTGATCAAAGCGAAATGAACATTAAAGAGGAACCTTCAGCTTCCTTTCACTCTCCCCTGGGGACGGTTGTAGCATTGTTTAAGGCATAGGCTGAAATGAGTAAAGGAACTCTCTCAATTACAAGATCAAAGGTATGCACACGCTTAGATCTGGAGAAATCAATGGTAGCATGCAAATCAGCAGTGAAGTTCCACTGGAGAAAGATGGCAAGATGCATGTTGAGCATGATTTGTTTAGGCTTTTAGTCTGATTTCGTCAACTTTTTGTCCACTCCCCAAATCCATCATGAGATACACTTTATTGCCAAAAATATTCACTCCTTCACATGCACATGAACTTGAGTAACATCCAATACGGTTTAATATGAAGTTGGCCCACCATTTGCAGCTATAACCACTAATCAACTCTTCTGGACAGCCACTTCTAAAAAGCTTTAGAAGTGTGTTTATGGGAATTTTTCACCGTTCTTCAAGAATCGCATTTGTGAGGTCAGACACTGATGTTGGACGAGAAGGCCTGGCTCGCAGTCTCCAGTCTAATTCATCCCAAAGGAGTTCTATCGGGTTGAGATCAGGACTCAGTGCAGGCCAGTCAGGTTCTTCTACACCAAACTCGCTCATCCATGTCTTTATGGACCTTGCTTTGTGCACTGGTGCGCAGTCATGTTGAAACAGGAAGAGGCCATCCCCAAACTGTTCCCTCAAAGTTAGGAGTATGAATTTGTCAAAAACGGCTTGGTATGCTGAAGCATGAGTTCCTTTCGAAGGAACTACGGGGCCGAGCCCAACTCTTGAGAAACAACCCCGCACCAGTTCCACCATAAATGCGCACAAAGCAAGGTCCATAAACCTTTTGAAAAGCCTTTCCAAAAGAGTTAAACTTGTTATAGCTGCAAACGGCCAACATCATCAACTATGGATTAAGAATTGGATGTTACTCAAATTCATACGCATGTGAAGGCAGGCGAGAGAATACTTTTGGCAATATAATGTATTTCATGTTATACAACAGTTAGTTATCTGATTGGAGGGAGTGTTATAGACCATAAGGGTCTAACCTAGAGAGGTTCTAACAATTGTTAATTACACTAACTGTTACTGTTGTATAAAGGCAATAATCACATTCAAGGTCACTCAGTTGAACAGAATATCAGCATGACCGCGATACCTACGGTCTCATCCCACACTGATGTTCAGTACATTGGATATTGCAACAGAAGTTCATCCTGATTGTTCAGACTTTTAAAAATCAGCAACAAAAGGATGTTTTCAATGTTAATGAGCAGAACTAACATGTTTAATGGTGGATCATTTTTACAATGCTTTTAAAAATGGATCAAAAGGTTCTTAAATTAGTTTTTAAAAAATGTACAAGTTTGCAAATTGTTGTGGTATAAGAAGAATCAAGCGCTATACAGTAGGTCGTGCTGTTGCTGTGGTTAGATAATCTTGGACTGTTTTATTCTTCACATGAAGTAGCCGGTTCCATGAGATCATTATTATTACCACATATGCCATAAAAGTTACAGATATTATTAGAGAATAATAATGAATTGTTAAACAAGCCTAATGTGTTAACAATAAGGTTAAAAGGTCTTAAACATGTCTCTATCAGCAAGCTAAGAGTAAACACTGCAGTAGAATCTAGCCTGCACATAGAGACCAAACTTTTAAAAGTGAAACTTTTTTTTTTTTTCCCCGGAGTCTATTCCTGGCGCTGTTCATAACTCTCCGAGTTCTCCTGGAACGACAGCTCGGCATTTAGGTGAAGTGCCAGACCAACACGGAAGAACAGCCCCGCTTTTAGAATTTGGAAGAAAATATTCTGCTTTCTATTCACACCGAGGATGCAGACAAGACTGCAAACTATTTGGATGCTCAGCGGGACTTGAGGCTGAACTCCATATTAATTAAGAGCTATTTTAATAGAATCCTATTAATTTGGGTGCCGATTACTTTATTAGCTTAAAAATTGCATTTGCGCTCTAGTTAATGCAGCGTGACAGATAGATGCTCTTGTGTGCCGGGAATTCATTTGGGCATTTCTAGCTGGAGGCGTCTATGTAAAAGTACGAAAATGAGATCCAGCGTTTGTGAAACTAATCACCCAAAACGATTTAAATGTTTTAAAAAGTCATAAGCGGCTGATCATTATCATTTAAGACCACACAGTGATTATCTAATTAAAGAGTTCTAAAGAAATCTCATCTTGACTCTTTACCTCTAAGCAGTGAATCATATTGGCAAATTCTGTAATAAAATGTTACACATCATCATTCAGCCAAACACACATACTGTATACACACACACACACATACACTGCTAGAGAAAGAGCGATTAGTGGTCAAGAATCAGGTCAGGAAGATGGAACACAATCTTAAAAGTTTGCTTCCAAAGAGACAGACTTTCTTGTACTTGAGGAATAGTTCCCCGGTCTGAGTTTTTATCTCTCATTATTTTCAGTCCAGTCCCTGTACCTGATCAGTTTCAGGGGAATGTTTTTTGTTTGTTAAGCCACACAGTGACCTATGAATCATTGATGCATAAAGAAAAAAATGTAACTTAAGGCACGAACCAGTGAGAAACAGGTGCAGATGATGACAGATGATCAGGCCAGGGATTAGAGTGGTTGGAACAAACGAGAGGGGAAAAGAGGTTGCTGCTGCTGCGGTTGTTGCATAAACAACCAACAGGATGGAAGATAAATGTCGCAGTAAAAACATTCGCTGCAACATCTTCAACATTATATTACTTATATAATTGCTTACTTATGTAAGTACTTACAGTATTTATTGTAATATGAAAAAATGAGGGCGCCAAGAATTTTGCACAGTACTGTAAGTCAAAGCAATTACAGGTTTTCTAAAAATACCACCTTTTTTTTTAGCCAAAATAATAAGATATTACATTAAATTACCAACATGCTGTAATCATATATCAGTAATAACACCCTATCCTGGAATAATTAATAAAGTCAAAGTAATGAGTAATCTATAGTATATAGATAGATAGATAGATAGATTAAAATTACATTAAATCAATCAATCAATCAAATTTTATTTATATAGCGCCATACAACAACCTAAAGATGCCCAGGGCGCTTTCCAGTATAAAAGCAAAGGCACAATAAACAACAATCAAAAAAAAAAAAAAAAAGACATTAAATAAGAAGTTAAGTATACATAATATACTGTAAGTTTAGTGCCTATTATGCAAGGTTCAGTTTTTAGTCATTTTCAGTCTTTCAATCAGCCATGTGTGTGTGTGTGTGTGTGTGTACAAACACAAAATATGAGGTGGAAAAAAAAACGTTTAAAATATTTTCTTCTTTTTCCATTGTTGTGTTGTTGCCCAGGGTTTGAACGAGCCAATAAGATTTTCCCCCATTGTGACCTCATATAAATAAGACTATACCGTATCCCCCTGTTTTGTTGCTCTCTGTAGGGGCGTGGCTAAGCAGTATTTTATTTGCCTATAAGGGCATCTGCCAAATGCTGAGACTTGTGTTAACTAAAGAGAAAAAAAATTAGTCCTTTAAACAAATTAACGGATGTGTTTTTTAACACCTGGAGTATGGAGGATTAATTCTAGCCAAATTACCATCAAAAACATATGAACAATTGGGTGCCTTATGTTACCCACCCATAAGCTGTATAAGAATAATAATTCTTGGAGATTAAAAGCTGTAAGCTGTAGCTGCACCTCTGTATCGCACCGATTACACTGATTGATATGCAGAATCGAGCTTTAAGGGATAACTCTGAAGTCTGGTTAAGGCAGGAGATGGGTGAGGACGCCACAGATGGCACAGGAGCTCAACAATTTCCCAGCTGACAAACTTTCCACCATCTGAAGGGATGCAGGATAGATTCAGGGCTTTACAAGCTTGCCACTTGTAATCCACTCAGTTTAAATATCAGAGGAAAGGGAAAACGAGGGACAAGATTTAAATCCAGGGAGCTAGGAAGAAAGAGATAAGTAACAAACCTACGTAAACATATTGTACAGTATAACTTTGCCTGTAATAGGTAAATTAATGCAAAAAATATAATAATTAAATAATGCAAAATGAGAGATGTGTAAAGAGTTGAACATGCATGCTGCATCCTTTGAAATGTTTATACTAAGAATGGGCACATTTTAGAAATTTCTAAGCAAATTTAAGCACCAAAGGGACTGTTCTTGATGATCACATTCCCGTGCACTCCTCCCGATCCCACTCGCTCCTGTAGAAGATGTGACTGATCCTATCCACTGCTCCTGAACAAAAAAAGGTATAATGCTGTCCACATCTTCAGGAAATTTCACTATTCTACCTACACATTTAGGAAATTTGACTAGTCCTGCCTACTCCAAATAAAAAAAAGTGTGAGAGAGAGGAGTAATCCTGCCTACACTCAAAAAAAAAAAAAGCTCAACTACTCCTTTGGAAAATGTGCTTAATTCCACAAACTCGAAAAAAAAAGAAAAGAAAAAAAGACTAATAAATCACTTCTCTAAAACGTTGACCAATTTCACCCATTTCAACAGAACATTTCCACCTACTCTTTCACAATGTTTGGCCAATCCCACCTACTCTGTCAGAACATCTGCCCAATTCTCAGAGTTTCTCCTATGGAACCCATAAGCTGGGTGGTGTGCCAACCCATCGCCAGGCACAAGCACCTACTCAATCATATACTATGGGCAAACAGGAAACACCAACATGAGTCTGTGAAAAGGAACCAGTGAAAAGCACAGGATAGACCGGGGGTGAGATTTGAACCCTCAACCCCGAAGGTGCAAGACAACAGTGCTAACCAGTTAGCCATGTTGGCACCTGAACTGCATCATGCAAAAGCTATCCCTCTTCGTATATCCATGATCTGCACCAATGTTAGAATGATACGTCTTACAATAGTCCACTGTGAAACACAATCCTCTCCATTTACATCAACCCAATATTCTATATTGATTCTGTCCTATAAAACCTTCTAATTAACATTTCCTGAACTCATGCTTCTTCAATAATGTCTGAGATATGTTACACTTCCTGCTCCGCAAATCTGTCCAGCTATGATGTAGATCTGCTTTCAAAGCTTTATCTGGAACAACAGGAGGGCGCTTTTCAACGTCTTTGGTAAATATAGCACGGTGCGCAACAGTTTTCTGGACCCTCACTAGCAGCCAGAGATCTAAAAGGCTCGAGATTTATGTAGCCGACAGGCCAGAGGTCAGTCTGGGGCAAAGGGTGAAAAACTGAGCATGCTTAGTGAGTGCATGAGTTAGAGTGAGGAACAGTGGAGACAGAGTGAGGGGGTGAGAGAGAAACAAGACGTGTAAGGAAAAATGAAAAAGTGCAAGAGAAGGAGTGGGAGGACTTACACTATACTGCAAAAAAAATATTCACTTGCCTGACTTCACATGCATATGAACTTGAGCAACATCCAATTCTTAATCCATAGGGTTTAACATGATGTTGGCTCCGTCCCCTTACCAGCTACAACAGCTTCAGCTCTTCTGTGAAGGCTTTCCACAAGGTGTGTTTATGGGAATTTTTGACCGTTCTTCCAGAAGTGCATTTGTGATGTCAGACACTGATGTTGGACGAGGAGGCGTGGCTCGCAGTCTCTGCTCTAATTCATCCCAAAGGTGTTCTATCGGGTTGAGGTCAGGACTTTCTGCAGGCGAGTCAGGTTCTTCTACACCAAACTCGCTCATCCATGTCTTTATGGAGCTTGCTTTGTGCACTGGTGCGCAGTCATGTTGGAACAGGAAGGGGCCGTCCTCAGACTGTCCCCACAACGTTGAGAGCATGAACTTGTCCAAAATGTCCTGAAGCATTATGAGCTCCTTTCGCTGGAAGTAAGGGGCCGAGCCCAATGACTGAAAAACAACCCCACACCGGTTCCAACATGACTGCGAACCAAAGCACAGAGTTGAAGCTGTTATAGCTGCAAAGTGGGCGGGACCAACATCATGTTAAACCCTAGGCAGCTGAGCAAATAGTTTTGGCAATATAGTGTAGATAAGACAGAAATTGATGGAGAGAAGCTGAAACAGTGAAGTGGCAACAGACAAATGGCAAAGGGCAGTTGGAGAGAGTCAAAGACACAACAATGAGCCTGGAGGGGGCATAAATCCAGAAATACTTGTTGCCACCGCAGAGCCAAGTCTCAGCATGACCAGAGTTTGTATTTGTCCTCTCTTGACCTTCCACTCTCTCTCTCTTCTCTTATCACAGCTACTGCTTTCCTCGCTAATCTAGCACGTGATTCTGCTCCCTGCATTGTCGTCTCTCGAGCTCATCTCTCCTGCAGTTTGAGTAAAAACTGAAGCCGTGTGACACAAAGAACTGTTAGCAATGACGGATAAACACGTAGCAAACAGTCAATATATTTTGTCGGCAGCATGTTTGTTCCATTAGCATGATGGAATGCAGGAAGCCGTCATTTCGCCACTTTGTTTTACTGTTAGCATGTTCTTCTTACCCGTTTATTAGTGCAATCAGGAGCTGCTTGTGTAAATACGCTAGCGGGGCAAAAACCCTACTGTGTGTGTGTGTGTGTGATTGTGTGTGTGTGTCAAACATGACAACACATGGATATAAGATTCCGGTTTCGGCGTCTACGTCAGTAGCGATTGACAAGGCGCGTGTGAAGTACACTGCAGATGTCAGTGGAGCTCCTCATCACCGACTGTCACTCATGTAAATAAATTTATGGCCATATTTTGTCACTTGTCTTCGATTCTCAGAATCACACCAAGAGAAAAATTCCTGTTTAGTCCATTTATTCAGCCGGTACAGCAAATGAGCTGAATCCAATGACAAAAATTAGCATATTTGATTTTCTCCCCAGTAATGTGATCCAGTTTAATTCGAATATTAATGCAGCGGCAGCAGCTTGGAGGCATGTTTATAAATCTTCGAAATATATCCATGACAATTCAGCACCGAAGCAAAGACAGACCACGGTAACATGCAGTATGTCTTTCCTTTTAAACGGTTACATTAGCTCATGATTGTGATCAACACGAGAGCTTTGATCTGTTCCACAGGTGATACTTTCAGGGGTTATTAGATCACGATCTGTTGGCACTTGTGGCTCAGAAATGCACAAAGTGGACCTGAGAACATTTTATGCTATTTAAGAATCCCAAACCAAAAACATTGCTTGCAGAGACAGGGAATTACCAAGACACAGAAAACTGTAGGGAACTAGAGCAGAAATTACTGATATCATTCACATTTTCTACAAATAACAGGAACAGGACTTTTTTTCCCCAAAACAATTTTAAGCGTGAGCAATCAAGCACAGGGCGAGCCTGGGATCAGTGATCAGGGCCAAGAATCTTGACCACTGATCTATAAAAGTCTTTCCAAGTCAAAATCCAGCCCTATACCTGCGCTACTACATGGTAATGCTTTGAAAAGGTTCTAAAGGAAATCTGGATCATAATGAAGTCTGATACTCCATCACAACATCACACCACATTTAACAGGATGGATATTCAATAATTATACTGCACTCCTAATTCACAAATAGAGCAATTATTGTAATAATTTATAATAATAATCAGTCTACAAGAAGACCAACTGTTGTTTTTATTTACAGTATGAGGGGCGTTCAAGTCAAACTGGGACTTCATGGTGAACGAAAGCCTAAAATTGATTTAAGTTTATAGAAGACTTCAATCGCAGTACGCTGATGAGACTCTTAGCCGCAGTAAACATGTGAATGTTTTAAAGAAGGCCGTACGTCCATCAGTGAATGACGATCCTGGGTGAGGTGGCTCGGAGCCCACTGCGGTCCTTCCAATGAAGGACCAGAGGTTTTACTGTAACAAAATAACAGGGTTGAAATATCAAGTAGTCTCTAGTCTTTAGACAAAAATGATAAATCAGACCACGCAAGGACGATTGTCTCCCACCTTTTAACATCATCAGCATCAAGTATAATCCATCATCACAACAAAACAAGCACAGGCTACAACCAGGAATCACAGGACATGGAACTAGGAAACAGGCTTGGACTTGGACCAGACTAACAAGGAAAACTATGACATATGAGGGGTAACATTTGGGCATAACTGCAAAACAATTGAGATGTCATGACTATTGACAACTTGGGACAGCGACGAGACTCAAATCAATACACAGAACGACAGCGATTACGACAAAGCAAAAAACTTTTGCGGGTACAATCTTTTCAGAGCGTGATGTAATCCCTGGAGTGAAAATGTTTACAGGGTTTAAGTTTCAATCTTTGAAGCTCCAGAAGTCTAGGTTGTCCATCCAGGTTGTTGTATGTGGGACAGCATTTGTTCTAGCACCATTTCACCACCACATCAGATGTTCTTTTAAAATGTCTAATGCAATAGAAACTTCTTATAAAGACCAGATAGTTGTAAGTCGTAATTAGTGATGAAAACAACCACATCTTTTTAAAGATAGCTGGAAGTCTTGGTAGATTTGTGAGATTTGCCCATTTTATTCATATCTACAGTGAGGTCAAGTTTGCCAGGGACCATCTGGATGATCCAGAGGAGTCATGGGATAAAGTCCTGTGGTCAGATGAGACCAAAGTAGAACTTGTTGGTCTTAACTCCATTCGCCGTGTTTGTAGGAAGAAGAATGATGAGTATCATCCCAATAATACCATACCTACAGTG
>JAQMYG010000033.1:33412525-33425438 GCA_030014215.1 Clariallabes teugelsi
TAACTACCTGGACTCCATATTAACATCAATTAACATCAACTGTTATACTGAACTGGCTGCCACCTAACACACTGTATGAATGCAGATCAATTCCTGCTTTCTGTTTCACCCAGATGAGGACGGGTTCTCTGTTGAGTCTGGTTCCTCTCAAGGTTTCTTTCTATTGCCATCTCGCGGAGTTTTTCCTTGCCACCGTCACCCTCGGCTTGCTGACCAGGGAGAATCTGACCATTTTGATTCATACACATTTCACAATCCATACAAACTTAAATTATTTTTTTGATTGTGTAAAGCTGCTTTGCGACAACGACAATTGTTAAAAGCGCTATACAAATAAAATTGAAGTCAAGTGAATTGATGGCACAGGGCCTGTTCCAGGACAGAGTGTGAAAGAGTGGTTCTGGGAGCAAGAGGAATCATTTTCACACATGAACTGGCAACCACAGAATTTTGGAGAAGTGCTGGAGAAGACTTTATGGGGTGGTTCGACTCTTCTGTCATCAAGAACATTTATTTCCATCCGACTCTGGATGGAAATAAATGTACTGACATTGGACGAGATTGTCGAAATCAAGGCCATGGTGAATGCATGCGGTTATCAAAGCCAAAATATTTCTGTTAAGTTTTTAAACCAAGCACTATACAAATGCGGCGCAGGAGGTGGCTCGGTGGTTAAGGTGTTGGACTGTTGACCATGAGGTCCCTGGTTCGATCCCGGACGCCGCCTGGTTGCCACAGTTGGACCGTTGAGCAAGGTCCTTCACCCCCAAGTGCTCAGATACAATCAGGTGTCGAGCTGGCAACCCGACCCTGTAAACAACTGAGCTGGGATATAATATAAGAGATATATGTCCATTGCCTGATGTGCCAGGGGGGCATGTGGACGGAACCACACATACCATACACATGAATTCAGTAGACTACCATGTAAGAAATGCCACACAGGGTTCCCAATGTAGTGACAAATACAATAATATCGTATCAGGTGGTCCCTAGTGATTTCAATCTCTAGTATCATGATTACTTCAACCAATGCTTCTGTGGCTAACTGGTAGCTCTGATGAGTTCTAGCACTCTTGTATTTAGCTGTTGGTGTTCCCGCACTCGTGATGTGTTCCATGCTAGACATGACATCCATCAGGAGCATTTGACTTTAGCATGTTTCTAATCTAATATCTGGGAAGCCCTGGGTGGTCCTTCAGAGATCCAAGATCTGATTCGATCAACATGAGGCAATTATGAGCTTTTTTTCCCCTGCTGACAGGCATATTAATATGGCCGAGCCCTGCAGCAGCTGCTGTTGCGGTTGTTGCTGTTTTTCTGCTGTTGCTGTTGTGGCATCTGTGATGGAGCAGATTACTGGTCTGGAATGCTGAATGAAGACAAATGGCCGGGATGCTGTATGTGTTGTGAAGATGGACGCTGTCGTCTACCGCTACTCCTCTGACAGCTGATGGATGAGCGTGTAGAAAGCTGTAAGCTTTGAACTGTGACTTAAACACAGTCTAGAGTCATTCCTATCACAGTAAGAGCACCTGCTTAGGTCGTATCTCTCCGACTAGGCATTAGCATGGAGCACCTGCAGTGCGGTGTGATGAGCTAGCACTACCGAAATTCACACGGATCATAATTAATGTGTTTCTCGAACAGACGGGAAACCACTGTACGCATGTACAAGCTAGTTCTTTAATGCAGGTCCCCTAACCCGCTACAGCGCTGGAAGAGTTTGAGACATATGAAGGACAGTCTGGCTCTGAGTGGTTAGCTTGGCAGCGCCCTAAGCTGGAGCTCAAGAGCTCGTCCCATGCCCGGGTAACTAGAGTATCTGAGAGCCGAGCAATCACTCTCTTTCACTCACACAGTCCAGTCAGAACTTGCACTGATGCCAAAGCACTTGAGCAGGACAGGGCAGGGCAGGGCAGTCAGACAAGAGTGTTACACTATGGAAGGAATAAAAAAGTGATGGGCCATGATGTTATAGAACAGGATATAGAATCAATAACAGGGTGGTGTAATAGATTTAACAATATCCTGTGCAATATCAGTTAACAATATTATGTGTAGCAATTTCATGTGCAATATTACTCGTCATTAGTTTCTGCTACTCTGTTGCTACCGGTTGCTGCATTCTACCTTGCTTGGCTGTTGCCTTCTACCTTTGTCTATCCTATGTGGACTTTTAATTTTTATTTAATTTTATTTTTTAAATTACTTTATTGCATGTATATATATTTTTTTTAACTATTTTTGCTCATGGAGTAGTCTCTGGTATGAGAATTCCTTAAAGTTTTATTGGGCACTGGACTATGGTTCGGAAGGTCTCAGGTTCAAATCCCACGACCACCAAGTTCTCCCTGTTGGGGCCTTGAGCAAGGCACTCAAATGGATAATGAGATGTAAGTCGCTCTGGAAAAGGGCATCTGCCAAATGCCTAAATGTAAATGTTATTTTCCAATTACAGCATGTGTTTAGGCGTAGTAGTTAGCACTGTCGCCTTGCACCTCCAGGGTCCGGGTTCGATTCCCGCCTCTGTGTGTGCATGGTGTTTGCGTGTGCTTGGTGGGTTTCCTCCGGGTACTCCACAGTAGTTTCCTCCCTCAGCCTAATTGGATTGAGTGTGTGTATGTGTGTGTGGGCCCTGCGATGGATTGGCACCCTGTAAAGCGGGGACCCCATCCCCCTGCCCTAAGTCTCCTGGGATATGCTCCAGGCCCCCCGTGACCCTGTATACAGAATAAAGCGGTATAGATGGTGAATGAGGAAGTGTTTATTCCTCTTATAAACACCATACATATTAATAAATGGAAATTTTTATCCATTTTTAGCTGACTGTGGTAGGTGGTGGGCGGCACGGTGGGGTAGTGGTGTGGCACTGTCGCCTTGCATCTCCAGGGTCTGGGTTTGCATGGAGTTTGTGTGTGCTTGGTGGGATTTAGTCCGGGTACTCCAGTTTCCTTCCTCAGTCCAAAGACATGTAGGTTAGGCTAATTTGCATTCCCAAATTGCCCGTAGTGTGTGTATGTGTGTGTGTGCCCTGCGATGGATTGGCACCCTGTCCAGGGTGTACCCCATCTCCCTGCCCTAAGTCTCCTGGGATAGGCTCCAGTCCCCCCGTGACACTGTACGCAGGATAAAGCGGTATAGACGATGAGTGAGTGGGTGATCATGTGTTTATTTCTCTTATACATACCCTACATATTAACAAATGTATACACTAAGCTTTTTATCCATTTTTAGCTGACTGTGGACGGCAGTGTAAGTCCTGTAAAACAATTCAGCTACAGCACCTACTGTACAAACTACAACCGTTTCCTCAGCTGAGTCTCATTTCTCTCTCTCTCTCTCTCTTCTGACAATATAGCAAAATGCTCTTTTCAAAGTCTGAAAAAGTCTGAGCCCGTGGTCCTCACCGGAGTGTGCTTATGATGCCATTAGAAAGTAGCTGTTTGGATATAGTGAGCGTTTCACAATAGTGGATAGCAAAATTTAAGCATGAGGAACAGCTGGAGTTTATTGCTGATGATCGTCTGAGGTTTAGGAAAGAAACTGCGCTTATTGGCGACGGTAGATCAACACTTAGGAATTCACTCCATCGTCTTCCCCAAAGCATGAAAGATTAAAAAGCTTCTCTGCTCGTTGGTTTTAGATCCATGTGTATCTCTTCATTTCCTGGTCCGATGTACCTGCACTTTGTTGGTTTGGTTACCGCGTAAAACACGCCTTTATTACGGCAGAAATGCGCACAGCAACGTCTGCACTCGTCACCTGCCTGGCCACCTGAGTGTAATGAGGGACCGGCAATATTTACCTCCCATAAAAGAGTGCATGAAAAGTTATTTTAATGACTGTCTGTCCTCTATATAATGTAACAGTAAAATAAATAACACCTTCGGACAGAAGGTTTCCTGAACTCTCTAGTGCTCTTGCATTAAGACGCACCTGATCTGCATTAAAAGATTAAAACATCACATCTGGTGTTTGTTTACTCACCCATTACAGTAGGTAGGGAAATAAAACTAAGTGTTTTTGAAATTCACTTACCGGATTAAAAAGTTTCCACAGAACAGAGTTTGATATATACGCACTGTATATATATTTTATACGTGAGAGAGAGTGAGCGAGAGAGTCAGCCAAAAAGATGTACAGTATACACGCTCCAGGAAAAGAAATAATAAACTTGTATAACTTTTTTAATAATATATTTATTACTATATGTTATATATTGATATATACTGTATGATAATATTATGATGATATTAATTTTATATTTATGTAACATACGTCATACTATTTTTCTTTTCCTGAAGTGTGTATACATTTTGGCTGAATCTGTATATATGTATATAGGTCAGCACTGTATTTATTTAATGTATTTAATAATATAATATAATATAATATAATATAATATAATATAATGTAATATAATATAATATAATATGCATAATGATGTAGTGGTTAGCACTGTCACCTTGCACCTCCAGGGTACAGGTTCTATTCCTGTCTCTGTGTTTATACTGTAGAGTTTGTATGTTCCCCCTGTGCTTGGTAGGTTTCCTCAGGGTTCTCCGGTTTCCTCCCACAGTACAAAGACATGCAGAGCAGACTAATTGTCATTTCCAAATGGCCTGTAGTGTGTGAATAAGTGTGTGTGTGTGTGTGTGTGTGTGTGTGTGTGTGTGTGTGCCATGCGCTAAATCTCCTGGGATAGGGTCCAGACCCCCAGGATGGTGTACATTCACAGTAACTGTTATAGAAGATGAATGAATGAATGAATTAAAATATAAAACGAGAGTAACATACAGTATATTAGTAGAGAAGTTTTATGTCTTTGAAAAATCGTCTCCTTAACTGTAACTACTACAGTATGAACGATTTATCTACAGACTGCATAAAATTTAATTAAAATCCAATCTAATGATTTTAAAGGACATACAAAGAGACAGACAGACAGACAGATAGAGAAAGAGTCAAATAGATAGATAGATTTCTCTTTTGTTCTTTTTCTCTCCAACTCAGTCTTTCATACTTTCTCGCTCTCTGTAGATGAAATCATTCTTTCTCGTAAATCCCTTGTTCATTTCGCAGTCAGTCTATAAATAGAGACGCTTTGTTGGCGAGAGGACAGGAAGGGCAGAAAAACAAACAGAAAACAATCGGTGTAGTTGTTGCTGATGCAGGGCCACGTGACCGTTCGGTCGCTACATTACATCAGGTGAGACCAGAGTATCACGGCCCGAAATATGAAACACTGCACGTTATCAGAGGTTAAAGGAAATCAGCTGAGCCTTTGCAAAATAATGATTGATACAGAGAGTCATAAATCTCCGCTAAGCTAAAATGTTTTTCTGCTTTAAACAAGCCAATTCGATTTTCTCCCTGTTATGACCTCATATAAGAAGAGCCCCTCCCCTGGCTTTTTGTTCAGCTCTGCTGTTCTCTAGAGGGGCGTGGCTCAGAAGCTCATTTACAGCTTAAAGTATGAAAAATACATTATCTGTGGTGTTTTCCGGCTGAAGTGTTAAAGAAATAGTAAAATATGGAACCTTTAATTTATAACACGGTTCGCACCAGGGAGCATCATCAGACGTCAAAATGATTTCGTGCACCGTTCCAACAGCAATGTGTTAGGTTTTGCTAAAAAGAAAAAAAAAATTCTTGTAGTTAATCTTAAGGGCCAAAACACTTTACAAAAGTTTAGCTTATATGTGAGAGTACACCTTCAAGGTTTCAATTACATTTTTTCGAAACTTTTATTGCGTTCCAGTCAGAGCGGTCGTTATTATCCGATTAGACCGATGCTTCCAGTGACATCGTTTCATCTTCATTCGGAAGTTGTGTTCGGCACTGATGGTCCTCTGATTTTATTGAATTTTCTGGTGTTTACTGTAATCATTAGTATTTGTGAATCTTTATCAGTATTTCTTGAGAATGAAGTTAGCAATTAAAGGAAAAGAATCGACTCACATGGTAACAAACCCATGTGCAGCTACACCGCGGATTTCCAGACAGGCAGACCAACGGGCACTTCAAACGTGGTTGCTAAACGATGACGTTGTGGTGGGAATCAGAGGTGATGTGTGACACCTGGGCAAAGCAGGCAGCATGCGGACATTTAGATAGCACCGGGCGTGGGAGTGAGCCGCTCTGGTATAGGGACAAAATGTTGAAAAAGATAAAAAGCAGTGCTGAAAGCTAAGGAGAAAAAATAGTGCTAACAAAAAGAGAAAGAAAGATAAAAATTGTGTTAAAAAGAAAAGAAAATGAGTTGTGTAGAAAAGAGAAAAGTTGTATTTAATAAATAAAAACGAAAAGGATAGGAGGATAAAGAAAAAAAAGAAAAAAAGTTAAGATAAAAGAAGTGTTAGAAAAGAGAAAAGTTCAAAGTGTTAAACAGAAAAGAAAAAAAGTTGTGTAGAAAAGAATCATAAGAAAAGAGTTGTGTTAAAAAGAAAAATCTCGCGGTCTACCGCTCCACAAGCTCGTCTCCTAAACCCTGCAGCCGGTCCTTTAACACCCCCGCGGCGCCACATATACACTAACAAACTCAGCAGGTGTTCTAATGTTTATTATATACCTCACTGACGTTCGTTTTAGGAGCTTCTGTAGACCCCCATGTGTAAAATATACTGATGAACAAAAAGAAATGTTGAACATTTACATTCATTTAAAAATATCTATATAGGTTTTTCTGTCTAATAAATAAAGTTTGATTTTATACAAAAAAAGAATCTGCGTATCCGTCAGCACCAGAAACTCATAGTGTTCAGCTGCGGAGATCAAGGAAACTGAGGTCGACAGGATAAAGTTGGCATGTTCAACGCTCAGGTCAATATCGAGTGAATGAGCCTCTGTTATTGATCACATCTCGACGACGCAGGCTGGATTTTCTCAAACAATGGCATCAAATTAGTTTGTTTCATCTTAGCAATGTCACTCATGTGAAAGTTAAAGCATTGTGATGTCCCTCTCTCTCTCTCTCTCTCTCTTTCTGCTAGTGTTGTCTATACGGGGCGTGATAGTGTGACCATGTGAGTTCGGTTATCCAGAGTAAAGTAACGCACTACTGAGCATGAGGGTAATCCCACCGTAACTGCCTTCTTAACACAACGAGGCAAAAACATTTGCTTTTCATAACAGTATAAATTTCTGTATATATTTTTCTTCTTTTTTTATTCATAAGTATAGCACCATCGCTGTTATAGTGTTGGAAGCCAGAAGCAAAAGTGCCATAATGTCTGTTCCAGTGCACCATTGGGCTGATACTCGATGCTACACGATGGTGGATCCAGATGTGGAATTATGGCTCCTGGATCAGCGACAGACTCATAAATGATAACGAGAAAGACTTCCAATTAAAGTAAAGCACTTCTTAATATCAGTTTATACAGCATGATTGCAAAAAACAAACAAAAAAAAAAAAGCATGAAAAATTGGCTGAGATTGAGACGCAGAAAAGAGCATCTTGCTATTCTTGAAAAATGCAGGTTTTGTTTATTCTCATCTCTGCACTCATGGCAGTCTCGAGTCTCGAGCCGACTTCACTGGCCATCTGTCTGAGGAAACCCGAGAGTTCATTCTCATTACAAACGAATGGGCCTGTGCTTTAACGAGCGCGCGTTTTACTGCAGGAAACTTTACGCTTTACATTAACATCACGCTTTTCATTGCTCAGAAACATCGTCCAACATGTGACGATAAACCTAATGCCTCTCCTGACTTTAATCATTCTGAGACATTTATTGCAGTGGTTATTTGTACTGTTATACAAATCTACCTTTGAATTCTTAATTCTGATTGGTCAGAAGGGGTTGATTGATTAATTAGCTGAAAATTAAAGGTTTAATGTATATTAATTCGCTCGTTCTTATACTTTAACCTCGATATACGTAGTAACAGCTAAACTGTAGGGACTTTTACAGATTTACAAATTAAAACATTCAAGCAACAAAACATTAAAGCAATCATTGCAGGTTTATGTAAGGAAATGTTTATTTATTATTTATAGAATAATTTGTAGATTGTATAAGTTCAGAGTGAATGCCAGCTTAAAATCTTGTAATAATGCGTATTATGTACGTTACAGGAACTCGGCTGGGAGTTATCGCCACATCCCGCGTATAGTCCTGACCTCACTCCAAGAAATGTCCACATGTTTGGGCCATTAAAGGAGTTAATTAAGGAGTTAAGGCCGGGGTTTCAGACGTGAAGCAGACAGTACGATCATGGCTCCAGCGTACTGAGAAAGTTTTCTACCTTGATGGTGTCCAAGCACTAGTGAGACACTGGGATAAGTGCATTAGTGTAGCAGGAGATTATATGGAGAAATAAAGAGAATTTTTACTCTCCTAACTGTGTTCTGGTTTGATTTAAACACCCTTCATAATAATAATAATCCTTGTTGCCGTTGCAAGAATTCAATTTGTTTGTGTCAATATAACATTACAGGATTATTATTTTTATTATTATTGTCATGCATTTAAATACTAAATTTTAAAAAGAAAATTGAAGCACCATTGGATTCTCCTGTTCCTTTGGTGTCTACTTCCACGTCTTACATCTGCTCCCTTTTTACATTCTGGTGTCTTTTTGTCCTGGATGTGTTGAAATAATGCCCGTGTGATATTCACGTGCCTGTGTTCTCATTCCAGCCAGTTTGTGCGTGATGTCTGATAATAAATCCTGAAATATCCAGACTCAGCAAAGTGTTACAGCATCTTTTCTGTATCGCAGCTCTGATGAATCTCTAGAGCTCCTGGTTGCGCCGGTGCTTCTTCAGCTTTCAATAAACTGACGACTGAGGAGTACGTGCTGCAAAGGCGAAGATAACAAGAGAGAATCATGGCTCGTTTGCATAAGAAGGGCCGCGGGCACAATGAGACGGCTTTATCGCATTACAACACAAACTCCTGATTACCGCGCGATCCCGAGCTCTATTTATAACCAGCGGGGCTAAAAGGAACAGCAGCACTTTTCCAACCACCGGCTGCCTTTCTGTCTGATCGTCGGCACCCGTCAAATGGAAAAATCTACGAGAAAGCACGATCAGGACTGTCGGCTATCGACTACAGGCCACTCAGAGCAGAGTTCGATTACACGCCGTAAGGGGAAATAGGGAAGACAGAGGACGTAGTGCGATGCGGCTCACAGAGACAGACACGCACAAACAAAAAGTGTTCATTAAGTTTATATCATTAGATTTTACATAAATCTAAAATTTTTATTGTTTGTCTGCTTGAGAAATTCTTGATCTGTCTTTTTAAGTATTTTTATCCCTGAATTCTCAATTCTAATTCATCATAAAGTTATCATTTCTATAGTAACAACTTACAAAAAAAACAGCTGACATGATTTAGTTATGTAGCTTTATATATTGAATATTTTTTCAGTGTGCAAAAAGAACACGGCAAAGAAGTTTCAGGACAGAAAAGTTTATGGTTTGTGGTTTCAAGGTAACATGTCAAGCTGAGATTTTATTTTATTTTTCAGAGAGAGAGAAATAGGGATGCGATGCTGGTGAGAGACTGTAGCTGCCATAACAAAAGTGAAGACAGGAAATATATTGTCGAATAGATATTCCAACAACTTTAATGTAACTATAAATGTATTAAAATTGTCATTATTAAATAAATATTGTTGTTAGTAAAGTGCTGCTTCAAAGCTGTTGTCAATAATCAATTCGGTTGTGGTAACACTAATCCCCAGATCCTAATTTCACATTTTTTTTATACGAATCACCACAAATTTAAAAATAGTGATGAGTCCAGATCGTGGCCCAGGTCCTGATGGAGTGGACCGAGTTGATTCGTCTGAATAAGCGCTGAATTTTTTTGTCCGTGCTCCAAAGATTTTGTGGTGGACTCATAGGTCTTCTGTAGGTCCAGCGTATGTTTCCATTACATAATAAGTAGTCAAACCTTTTTAAACACATTTATCATAACTAAAGGCATTTTAGTCCATTTTTTTTAAGTCTGAAACAAACCTGATAAATAAGCTTCACTATCAAAGCATTGTGTCTTCCACATGAATAAAAATAACCAAGACATTTAGTTTTTTGCTTTTTCGGTGTTTTATAAACTGTTGTCTGAATGACACAACATAAGGTCAGGAATTGTACTGTTAATTACATCTAACCGACGAAACGGAATCAGCCCTGCATACTTCTGAGCCGTGGCATGTCTAAGAGGAGACGGTGCAGACAAATCACGTGCTTAATTATTCAGAGAGATTCCTGCAACCCATTACATCGCATACATTATAGAGCAGCCGAGGCTCGTTTTTAAACCCTGCGCTGCTCTTAATAATCATCCTCAAACACCAGGTTCACAGCATCCACAAGCCCTGCCTCTAAACTCTCTGCAAACTCAGCTCACTCTGGATTAGTAGCTACGTATGAGCTGATGTTCTCTCTAGAAGACCATAGATTTGATTCAATTAGAGATTTGTGCAGTCTCATTTTCACTCTGGATAAACTGCCATCCTGACCCCCATTTTGGAAATATTCACATAAAACACCATTTTTTTTAAATAATACTTCATGCTTCTTATCTTCTCATCCAGGTTTTTTTTGTTTTTGTTTTTTTTTTAGAAATATACATACACGTTTATATTTTTCATCAGATAAAAAGAAAAAATTTGCTAAATACAATTTCATGCCTTTTTATGTCTGTTACCTTTTTGAATTTGAATCTTTCAACGATCTTAACTGTCAAACTTGATTTCACATGAAAAGACATAAACCTGAAAAAGTGTTTTATTCTGAAATGCAGAATTGTTAAGATAATGCAACATGAATTTGACATGGTTACGGACACTACAGATTTTTCAAGGGGAAAAAAATCCTTAATTTTGCATAGAATGCTTTAATTTAGGCAACAATTTTTACAGATCATACGCTTCTAGAAGCTTACACCAATTTTAGTATCAATGATGAAATATTCATAATTTGCATTTTTAATTATTATAGTTTGAAGCGAGAGAGTATAACGCTGAAAAATGGCCATTTTTGGGGCGCATATGAAATCATCTCACCAAAACGGCTGAACCTAACAACTTGAAATTTTTAGGAAAGCGAGACTGGTCACTTCCATGTTGCCTAAACTTCTGAAGTAGCTTCTTTGGTGCACACATTTTTGTAACCCAGTACAGACATTAACCCTATTGAAAGCAGAAACAGACATTCTAATCATGCTGTTTACAGGAGTGTGAATAAAGCCAAGTCATTTAAGAGGTGTTAAATGTGTTCCTTCTTGCATGACACACACTGCTGCTTCTTTCCTCATCAAGCTTAACAGCGTAATAAGCTCCCAACGCTCCTTGAGTTCCAAGATAATTAATCTTTCTTTTTCTTTCTTTCTTTATTCCTTTATTTCATTTCTGGCTCCTGACATCACAGGAAAACACCTAGAAGGTAAAGTCTCACCTCTGTGCTGGTCAGGTTGCACCTGTGAGTTCCTCCGAACCAGCCATCAGTGGAACACTGATCGATATCCACATCCTGCAGGCTGATATCCAAACGAACAACTCCCCTATGAGAGAGAGAGAGAGAGAGAGAGAGAGAGATCAATTATGACCTCGGGAGCAGAGACGGCAAGTCAATCAGCTTGAACAACATAAATGTCTTAAGTGAAATGTAAGCTTCGCTCCACCAAGCGTTCTCGGTCCTTACGGCCGCTATCAGGCGCTAAATGTGTTGCCTGAGGCTTGAAAGGTTCTTTATGAGAGCAACAGCTCTTTAAGACGAAAGCACAAGAGTCATGACAGACTTTCAGTCAGAAACATGCACACTGCCACAGATGAGGACGACCAGTATATAGTACATAGTATCCATCCGTCCATCCATCTACGAACCTCCAGAGTCCAACCAGGGACGGTGGAGACCAATGGTTATCATTGTATTGTACTTATTCCTACAGTATTTACGACTGTGTAGGACCTCTGATACATGTGCTCCCAAAGACTTCATGTCACTCTCACATGGCAGATTAACTAAACTAAATTCCACACTTGTTCACTTGTTTGCTTCTGCACTTATACACTTCCACACTTCTACACTTGTTTGCTTCTGCGCTTATACACTACAGGCAATTTGGCAGCGCCAATTAGTCTAATCGGCAAGTCTTTGGACTGTTGGAGGAAACCAGAGTACACGGAGCAAACACACTCATGGTACAGTACTGTATATGCGCCCCAGATTCCAACTAATCACCTCAAATGCATGTACAGTACGTGTGCTCCAAAAGACATCATGTCACTCTCACATGGAAGATTAACTAAACTAAATTATGTCAGGTCTTATCTATATATTTTTTATTTATTTACCCCTAAGTAAATTAGGAGAGAAGAAGAAGAGAGAGAGAGAGCTAAGCCGCATTCACTACGCACCACTGGCTCTCTCAGATGACCTCACAGCAAGACACGAAGCATAAACAGAGCAACACACCGGATTATCCTCACCAAGTCATTCTTCAAGACTACACTAACCCTTCTTACATGCAATGCTCGACCACACCCACTATGTCACACCCTTATTTACAAGAATTCTTTTTTATTTGGACATATACACACCCTCATCGCTACTTCATTAGGTTCACCTTGTACAACTGGCTTGGACCCTCTTTTCGCCTTAATTCTTGCCGGAAACATTCGGCTTTATATTTGTGCATCATGCAGTTCCTGTAGATTTGTTGGCTGCACATCCATGATGCCAACCTCCCGTTCCACCACATCCCAAAGGTTTTTTTTTTTTTGGATTTTTCCCCAATTTTCTCCCTAATTTAGTCAAGTCCAATTCCTCCCCGTCACTAGGGGGCTCCCACATTAAAGCTACTACTACCACGCAGCTGGGAGGGCCGAAGACTATCACGTGTTTCCTCCGAACCACATGACGCCAGCCGACCGCATCTTTTCGAACTGC
>JAQMYG010000033.1:33522813-33537078 GCA_030014215.1 Clariallabes teugelsi
AGAGTTAACAGAGAGACAGACATAGACAGTTAGATGGATTTCTCTATGGCATGTATATACACTGCCCAGCCAAAAAAAAAAAAGAGTAAGTTGCACACTCCAAGTTTTCATTGATTACACTGCACAGCGTGGACGTGAACTCGATGTGATATTCAGGTCATCAGCTGATTCATGATATTGACCACATTTCTTCCACAGAGTTGACGGTTCGGCGCTATACCTCTAGGTTTTTTTATTTTAAAAAACATGTTTAAGGATTCTTAATCCCAATTGGTGGGGTTATAAAATCCTAGGGTTCAAATGTCAGTCATTTTAAACCACCTTAATTGTTTTTGGTGCTTGATGCAGCCCGATACTTTGATCCTTCTGACTTTTTGTACTTTGATACTTTTTGATACTTTGATCCTTTGGCCGGGCAGTATCTTAACTAGCTTAACATTTAACTAGTAAGGTTTTAGACATGTTTAGGCAGACTTTGTTTCCTTAACTTTCTGTCTCTTTACAGAAAGCTTAGGCAAATATATAGTGGATATAAATTGTGAAAGAAGGTTCTGGAAGCTTTCACACATGAACTGGACACCATTGTGTTGTAATCAGAACTAAAGCTGATTGAATGAAATCTTGTGTCTTCTTTTTTTTTTTTTTGGCCGGCAATATATAAAGACAAGACAAGTTTATTTATATAACACATTTCATACACAATGGTAATTCAAAGTGTTTTACATAAAAGAGAAGAAGATCATCATAAAATGAAATAGAAAATAATAGCAATAAAACTTTTAAAATGATTTAAAACAAAAATAAAACTGTTAAAAATATAAGATAAACATAAAATACAGTGCAGTAGTAAAAATCGACACAAAAATGCAAACTGTGCCAAAATGTTTTTTTTTTAGCTGTAGTGTCATATAACTGAATTACTTTTTAAACAATTTTTTATTCATTTTTTTAATGACCATCGTTTCGAGGTTTCTTACCCTCGTTCCCACTTATGACAGCAGCCTTCCGGGCGAGCTCCTCTGCCGTGGCGAAACCATTCACCATCTTCTGCCTCACTACAGGAGGCGGGGTAGGAGGCAGAGAGGCAGGGGGTGTTGGAGGATTGCTCAGGTTGTTTTGCTGCACAGGGAAACAGAATACAAAAAATAAAAAAAAATTACTAAGCATTCGGTTCACCCCCCAACCTTCACCACACACACATCCGAGAGTAGCAGCAGACCTTATAGATGAGCTGGGAGTAGTAGTCTGACACCCCATCCAGTGATGCACTGCCAAAAGATCCAGACAGTCTGTTCTCGCCGTTCAGCTGCCCGCTGCCGTACGGAGGGAAGTGGGCAAAGTTCACGCCAATCAATGGCTCCATGAGGGGCAACAATGAGAGCTGCTGCAATGACCAGAGAAGGGGAAAGATGTAAGGAACTACTCGAAGAACCCAAGAAAAAAATATATAATAATAATAATAATAATAATTCAAGGGTGATGGTTATAAGAGAACTGACTACTCCATATAAAAGAAATGTATTTTTCAAGCAGTGCAAAAGGTTTTTAAGGGTGAGAGCAGGCAGTCAGATATGATGAAACAATAAGAAAAACTAAGGCCGTGTTCCTTAACATGAACACACATGAGTAAATGCTTTCATTCAGTTATCATGAGTAACTGCTTTTACAGGTGCAATCAATAATAATAATAGGAGGAAAAAATGGGGGTGATTATAAAAAAACAAAACAATCGGTACCTCAACCTTAGACATTATTGCATCTTAAGCACTTTAATAAAAATATATAGAAACTCCAAATCCAAAAAAATGGAACTTAAGTGAAACAATTTTCAAAGCCTGGCATGAAAAGCATAAATGTAGAACTAAAGGGGAATAAAACTGCACATTATTATAATACATATCACAAGTGCGTCCATAACCAGCAGGGTGTAAAAGCACTCTTGTTATCTTAATCATTGTTAATGCACACGCACTGAATGTTTCATTTAAAACCCTGCTTAGACCTTTCAAGAACCCCATCTAATGCATTCTGCACACACCTATCCATGCCAGCTCTGCAATTAAGACTTAATGAAAGTAATTACTTCTTGAGATGACTGTAATTAAAGAGGCACGTTTTTCCAGAAGAAAAAAAAGAAAAAAAAAAAATCAACATTCTGTATAATTTACGCCTCATTTAGCTTTGGGATATTTACACCTGTAGTGCATTATCGAAAGCTACATTTAAGAAAAGTTTAGAATAGTTAGTATAGCAGTGTATGTGATTTTGTTTCTTAATCACCGAACTTGGGTAAGCTCCAACTTGGCACAGTTCTTTACCTGTTTGAGCTGCGTCATCAGTGTGTCAGTGGTCGGGTACAAGACCTGACGATCCTCCTGCTCTTTCTTTCTTTTCTTCCAGCGAGACTGAGGTTTCTCAGCCCCTATCTTTGGTGTTCTCTTATTGCGCTGTTTCTTCTTGCCTTGGTCTGGTAGAGAAGGCTCTAGAGAATCCAAATTACCAGCCAAATGGCTATTCATGACATCCTGTAAAGCCAGGCATGGCGTGGTTAACAATCATGCAAAAATATTTTTTCCACTACACCCTGACAGCTCATTTAACACTAACTGTTTATTTGGAAAATATAGATTTGGAAAGACCAGTTTCCACAGTGCATTTATCAGTTTTAATGTGTATAAACTTCTGCTTACCAAACATTCAGCAGAAACCATCTTGACAGAGTCCTTATTTTCAGCCACTCCTTCTTCCTCTGATCTCAGGCCATCACTGGATGTCTGGTGTGTATGGGGTGTGGTTGATGGTGGTGGTGTGCTCTTGTTATTTAGCAGGTGTTTGAGAAGTTCGTTTCCAGACTCACTCTTGGTACTGTGTGCTGGACTTTGCCCAGTGAGACCTTGGATGTCCTCGACCTTCACCATACCTCTTGCCCCTGATCCAAACATCCCTCCAGCCCCCTGGCACTCGCTTGCGTCCAGCTTCTCCTGCTTGATCTCTTGCAGTCCATCGAAGACTCCTCGTTCAGAACCCACTGAACCCACACTAGACTGGCGTCTGAGCAGACTTCCACTACCCGACAGCTGCCTCTCCAGCTCTGTTGATGGAGGTAGGCCAGACATAGAGCATAAGGAATTGGATAGCTCAGAGGAGTCCTGGTCTCCAAGTAGGGCAGCATTGCGTGTGGGGGTGGAAGATGTGTCCGAAACGCATGGGGTCAATGGAGCAGTGAGGTCTGAATGAGGTGTGGAAGGTGTTTTCACTGAATCTGCATCGTCATCTTTCTTCTTTTTACGATTCCTCTTTTTCTTGCCTTTCTCCTCTGGGATGATGTTAGAGTATAATTGTATAAGAGACTGGCCTGACCCTGGGTAATTAGGAGACAGTGGTGGAGCTGACTCCATGCCAAATGGTGTGCCTTCACCGCTGCCTTGGGGCATCGGTGGTGGCCGAGGTTGACCTGGCATGAAGTTGAGTCCATGCATCATTTGACTTTTCGGCCGGAAATTTGGCCCCATGTCCTGGCTTGGAAAAGCAGCACTCCCAGCTATGGGTCGTCGCTCTCCACCCTGCATGAAAGCTCCACCAGGACCCGCAACGTCTAGAGGTGTAATGCCCTGCTGGGGGAACATTGATCCCATCTGTTGTGGATGCTGAGGTCTGGCAGGCTGCATGAAGTCTTGGGGCAGGTCAGTATTATAGAAGGGCATGTGGGCCAGGCTGTCTCGGTTAGCATCTGGAGCCATGCCTGCACCCTGCTGTTCCATCTCCAGCCGCTGAAGAGCCCGCTGTCTTTCTACCTCTTGCATCAGTTGCACGCGCTGTCTCTCCTGCTGTTCCCGCAGCCGCTCACGGCGCTCTCTCTCCTGGAAGCCCTCACTGAATGGGTTATTGTCATCGAATTTTACATGTGGGGCGGCATTTCCATTCCCATGGCCTACAGGTACACCAGGCTGACCAGGTGGTACCATAGCAGGTGGTGGCTGCGCCTGAGGTGGCTGGGCTGGGTTGGCCGGCGGCATCTGAGGCGGCAAGTGAGATGGCATTCTGGATCCTGCAATTGGTCCAGGGCCACCCGGGTGCCAGCCAGCCACGTTAGGCATGCAGTTGGGGTTTGGTTGACCAGGATGTGATTGCATTGGACCCATCATGGGCTGGCCCATATGAAGTCCACCGGGCATCATGCCAGGGGGTTGGCCCGGCATTTCTGGCATAGGCTGCATTGGATTCATCATAGAGGCCTGCATACTGCGCTGCTGCTGCTGCTTGGCACGGTACTCCTCGATAAGCTCAGCATGTTCCTTCTGCTGCTTGCGGATCTTTAGAGTTGGAGTAAAAGAGAAATCGAGGTTGAATGAGCTTGAAAAATCTGAATTCTACTTGGGCTAAATGAGCTGTATGAATGTTTTAAATAAAGAGGATTTCGACATAGCTATAATGTTCAAAAACAACAGCCTTAAAAACACCCTTATGGCTGAAGTGTCGTGTAGTAGCAGCACATAAACATTTAACCAGGACTGCACTAAACCGTCCTGACATAACTGGCCCTCTGTGCTTTTCACTTAAAGAGGAATGGCCCTACATTTTTTAATTTTAGAAGTGCAGTAACTGCAACCAGGAGGAGATTTAACATTTTGCAAACATAACGAATGACAAAAATGACAGAATCCTGTATCTGTCTGGAAGTGGACGAATTTAGAAACATTGACCACTTTAATTAAATTACTGAACTGGCAAGAGGAAACGAGAAACAGGTTGTTTCTTTAATGTATAGAATAAAATAAATAGTGGGAACAGGTATGGATTTGACCTCAAAACGGATTAAACCTGCCTAGTATGTCAAATACAAGAACTAGAGAACTAAAACAATATATCTATTCATATTTATATACCTGAAAAAATATTAACACTACACATGTTGCTTTACCTGTTCCAGTTGTTTCTGAACAACACTCTGTTGTTCAGTCACATGTTTCAACTGCTCTGCATCTTCCTCAGGAAACTCACGGCCTGCCTTTTTAGCTGTGCGCTGTTTTGCTGAGAGGGCCTTTTTGGATTTCCTGTGGGTCCCAATCTGTTCCTCAAAAAACTTCTGCTGCATTTGAAGCAGCTGCTGAGTACCTTGAAGCCACTCCTCATACTGCTTTCTCTGAGAATCATCTGAAAAGGAGGTTATGAATATGAACAAGGGTTGACAAAAGTAAAATCTTGCATTAACAACGCTGCATCCCATAACAAACAGCTTCTTGCTAAACAATCAAGAACATTCAGCAAACACTTACTGACAAACCCAGGTCCAAAATTAGGAGGGCTCGGTCTTGTCGGCGGTGGTGTTGGTTTCCCATCCTAAAAGCAAAGCGGTGTTAATGACTTAGCAGCTGTCATATTACAGGGGAAAATATACCAAATGCAGGCTTAGGCATGTACCTGTCCAAAAACATGCTGAGGGAATCCATGTGCATCTGGTCCTTGTGCTCCGGGCATCTGTTGCATTCTGTTGCAAGAGAGATAAACGTATGATGCAACACCAACTTTTAAAAATTCTACTACCCTTATTTAAAAAAAATAAAAAATAAAAAATAATAAAGTATTCCTGGCAAAGAAATCTCTAGTGATAAAAACCCTAAACACCATTACATTTACCGTAATATCATAGCTTATTGTGGGAACATAAAAGGTCAGAAAATAACTGGAACTTGAAAAATTGGTATCTGTTTATGACATATTTAAGACAACACGCTTATTTTTTAACACCTCCACATATTTCATGTTACCATATAACTCAAAATCGCCCTATGGACTTGTGTGAATTATATAACCACAAAACGCTGCAAGTTATTATAGTTAGTAGTTAAGAATTTATGTAGAGTCTAAGTTTTTTTTCTTTTTTTTTTCAAATAAATATTGAGGTGGTAAATAAATATTGGGAAAACATAATTTCAACATTATTTGCTGTTAGCATAGATAAACACTGTTCAACACTAATTGTGACATTCAATAGTTATATATCACAGTTTAAATCGCAACCACAATAGGAGTTAAAATAATTGCAATGCAATTTTTTATTCCGTTGTCCAGCCCTATCCAATTACAATATCAAATTTGTTTTTTTTTTTTAAAAAAAAGGCATTTTCAAAATAATGCACCACACACTGGAATGCAGGCATTTTCAAAATAAAGCATCACTTTCTGGAATTTCATGGACTGTATTAAAGTTGTACTTTGAAATAAAATTTTCTCTAATTAACCATTTCAGAATAGTTTAGAACATCTTTGATGTGAGCAACATCTCTGAGGTGTGTATATAAACTCAACTGTTTAAAATTTAGCCATAAGGGGTATTTACCTGACCATGGATGGCATTCCCATGCTATTCTGTGCCATCACTTTATTAATTCCTTTCAGGGCCACCATCTTGGCCTTCATGATTGGGTCTGTAATAGCCTCATAGTCTAAAAAAAACAAAACAAAAAAAACAATAGCAGTTACTGGAGCGTGCAGCATTTAGGCAGTTTATAGCTGATCATTTAATGCATCTTGAGTAAGTAGACTCATCAGGATAAAAATCTATTGAGACACAGTCTAGCCCCATGGGGACGAACATGTAAATGCATCTATCTGGAAATTCCTTTGAGATCAATAATATATCAATCCATCCATCTCACATTTGACATCAAAAGCCTTCCCAATAAAGTAAGAACAAACAAAAAAAAAAGGTCACCTACAGTGGGGCAAAAAAGTATTTAGTTATAATTACTGTTATTCAGTTATAATACTGATAACAGATGCCATTAATACAGGTAACGAGTGGAGGACAGAGGAGCCTCTTAAAGAAGAAGTTACAGGTCTGTGAGAGCCAGAAATCTTGCTTGTAGGTGATCAAATACTTATTTTCCACCATAATTTGCAAATAAATTCTTAATTTTTTTTTCTGGATTTTCTTTTCTTATTTTCTCTCTCATAGTTGAGGTGTACCTATGATGAAAATTACAGGCCTCTCTCATCTTTGTAAGTGGGAGAACTTGAACAATTGGTGGCTGACTAAATACTTTTTTGCCCCACTGTACATCTACAGTAAGTATGAAAAAGTCATTTACAACAACTTGTATAGAAGGCAACTATAAAATGATTAATAACATTGAGGCTTGTGTTAAGATAAGCTAACATACAATGCAGGAATCAGATTTCTGTCTGTCTGACCAGAGTTGAATTTTACTCGGGGAGGAAATGCACATAGTTAAACTTTTTTCCAGGTACAATCCAGATAAAAGATGCCTTAAATGTCCAATTAAAAACAGTGTCTTATTTTCCATTCAAATATTAATGAATGATCAATATTTAAAACAGTAATAGTATGAAGGTCTTACCAACATTAGGGAAAAAGGGGTCATTGGAGCGTTGCCGAATAATAGCCTGCATCTGCCTCTGTTGTTGCTGCTCCTGCCTTTCCTGATCCAACAAATCTTGCAGGAGGAGAGGTTGCTCATCTAAGAGCAACGGCCTATTTGACTGGCCCTGAGGTATTTTTGGGCCTTGCTGCCCTATGGACCCTTGTAGATACATCACCTGTTGGGCCTGGGGATGAAGTGTGTGTGGCATAGGCTGCTGGCCACCCAGCATAGGCAGATTTATATCCACTTGGTGGCCTGGTGAAGATCCAAATCCTTGAACTGGTAACTGCTGACTGCAAACAGGCAATGTATGTGGGGCTCCCAGTGGTGCACCATGAGTAAGTGATGCATCCATAGTGTGTCCCACTGCCATCGCAGGGTTCATGCCATGGTCTTTGTTTTGTCCCATGCCCATGTTGGTCTGAATTTCTGGACCATGGTTAGCCTGGACTAGATTACCGTGGTGAAGAGGTGCTACAGGGCTAATTCCATTGTTATCGAGTTTTTCTTTGGTTAAAAGCCTCGAGAGTACGGGAGCAGAACCAGAAGGGACTCCTGCACTTGATAAACCAATCTGCTGAGGTGACCCCTCAAACATACTGGACATTTCTTCTTGGGTATTTTTACTGTCTAGAGGCCCGTCTCCAACAGAGTGGTCCTCACTGATGACCTCTGTTTTTATAGTTCTTTCTGTCAATAGACCACTATTGCTTTCCCCTTTTAAGTTCTCTTCTTGTTTGCTATTAGATGGCGGCTCACCATCCTCTGATCTCTTCATGGTTTGAGGAGATTTCTTCCCAGGTAACACCTTCCGAAGGACAGAGGGTTCACCATGGTCATCTTCTATGGGGTCACTCAAATCTAACTCCTCATTGAACATATCCTTCTTGTCCTCGAGGTTCAGCTCAGGATCAGCATAAGCAAGGAGGTCAAATTTCCCAGATTCAATGAAATCATCAAGGTGCAGGTCATTTGTTTCCAAATCTATATCCTTGCCATCATCTGCATCAAGGTTTAAATTTTCCAGATCATCATCAACCAAATCTTTAACTTCTACATCCTCAAGGTCCTTTACTGCTGAGTCATCGGTGTCTAACTTCTCCTCTATTCCATCACCACAAGGCAATGGGATCTCTTCTGTTGGACCTGGTACTGTCCCTGCTAGAAGCATTGGCTGGGTAGAATTAAGTGCCTCACCGCTAACTGAATGAGTGATTGTGGTTGACAGTGGAGGATGTTGTGGGGCAGTGTTTTCTGGCATGTTTGCCTGCTGATGCAAATTCTCCATGCTTGCTGACATGTGGAGGTGCCCGACAGGTCCTTGCTGTGGATGACCCATCATTGGAGTCAAAGGGCGTGGACCCTGGGTCCCAGGAAAGGCCATATTGTGAGCTCCCATTAAGCTGGTAGAAACTCTTTGGGGATGATTTGTATGGTTCAAGATGTTGGGTGGCAAAAATGGCAATCTGACTCTATTCTCTGGTGCCCTGTGCCGCAGCTCAATAAAAGGCTGGCCCATTATGTTGTGCTGTTGCACTGGAAGGCCCCGGGGTACAAAGTGTTGAGGAAGGCCCATTTGAGGGTTGCCTCCCATTGATCTACCTAGATCAACGGACAGAGACCTTCTCATCTGTGGTGGTACATTATCAATCATTGGTCCCCCCTGCATCTGATGGGGTGGACGGAGGAAAGACTCCTGACCTGCTGCACCAGGTGGAAATCCAAACCTGTAAAATATAATTCATAGAAGTGCAAGATAAAATGAGGAAAAAGAAATGAAATTTTACAAAGATGGATGCCCAAATGTATAGATACATAATTAAGGAGAAGAAACACCTTACCTAGACCCCGGTGGTCTTAAGACCATATTGCCCATATCCCTGGAAAACTGAGGCCGAGAGCAATGAGTCTCATCAGAGAATGGTGCTCGTTGATCACCAGGGAAAGGTACAGGAAATCTCTGACCCGCAGGCATTGGTGAAGCTCTCAAAGTTCCAGGATATGGCGGTGGCGGACGACTTAAAAATGCATCACTTGGTTGTACAGAATCATCCTGTGACCACTGCAATGGAGTGCCAGGTGTAGGGGTACCAGTAGCATCTTGAAGTCCTTTCTCTTGCCTGATAGCACTCTTTTGCTGCTGTTGTTTCAGGATCAGTTGTTGGCGTAATCTCAGACGCTAAGAACAGAGAAAAAACACATATAATAAGAGAAAGAGCTTCAATTAGCATCAAATAGCTAAAAATGGCTTATTCATAAGATTTTACCTGTAATTTCTTTTCCTCTGTATCCCCTGTTGGTGGTTGCATTAGGTTCTGGGAATCAAATGAGCTGGTTGAAGCTGGTGCCAGCCTTTCATCTGACTGTGGACATGGGGTCATAGGTCCTTGTTCAAAGGGGTCATGCATAGGGGTTTGATTAGTATTCGTCTGTGGCAAGGCAAAGTTTTCATCGGAAATGCCGAGATGTTTGGGGGTTTGAGATCCTGGGCCAGCTGGATGAGCAAATGGATCAGTAATCCTATTTTGAGCCTGATGGCTATATGGATCCGGTGTATGAACCATAGGGCTCGGCCTTGGGGTTCCAGGAGGTTGAGCAAATGGGTCATTGAGAACTGGTCTTGGTGTTCCAGGTGGCTGATCATATGGATCTGAGGTGGACCGAGATGTTACAGCAGCCTGCGTGTAAATATCAGCATTTTTCTGATTACCTGGGGATTTAGAGTATCGTTCTGCTGGTGTTGGTCTTGGAGTACCTGGCATTTGGGCATACGGATCCATAGTGTGAGATGGAGACTGCCTGCAGCTAGAAGACTGTGCCTGAGAAAACTGTTCAATGGGTCGAGGTGTGGAAGGAGGCCCTAAAAATGGATCAGAATGAGGCCTTGGAGTACCAGGAGGCTGGGCATAGGGTTCATGAGGTCGGGGAGTACCAGGAGGCTGAGAATAGGGATCAGCCATTTGCGAAGGGTACTCTGGTCTAGGTGTTGATGGTGCCTGTGCATAAGGATCTCTTTGAGGATGCCTGGTCATCGACATAGGTTGTGCAAAGTGGCCTCCTGAACTCTGACGCATCGTTCTGCCATCAGTGTTGAAAGTATCTGCCAATGATGGATGAGGAGTTAGAGGTTGATGCGCATAAGGATCAGTTTGTTGGCCCTGAATATAGCCATCTGATGATCCACGTCTCATGCCGAGCTCTCCTGTACTAAAGGAGTCTTGGGGAGGATGTGAGGGAGGCATGGGAGTTTTAAAAAGTGGCACAGAGCCAGCTTCATTACTTCCAGGAATGGGTGTTAGCGGTGGCCTTGAGTAAGGGTCTGATGGAACAACACGTGAAGGCATTCGCTGGTATGTCTCTGGCCTCTGGTTCGGCCTGATGAATTCCCCAGGTATAGTATTAGCCAACATGTATCTACCCGGTTGTTGCTGAAGATGCTGCTGCTGCTCTGATACAGACCCAGGCCTGGGGGGACCAAGGGGTTTCAGAAATGTGTCTGCCGGCCTGGGTGTGTCTGGTGGCTTTGAATACACGTCTGCATTTGTTGGTGAGCCAAAGGACTCGTGGACAGGAGAGGGCCTGCCCCTTTCCTGTATGTCAGATATTGAGCATCTTGATCCTGAGGGTGGGGGTCGAGGAGTACCTGCCATTTTAGCATATGGATCCCAAGGAGATGATGGACGGGAGCCTGATGAACCTGGAGAAAACATCTGAGGAGACTGAGGCTGTGATGTTGACCCCTGAGAGTACTGGGTATCCTGGGTGGGAGTTTTTGCTGCTGCTGATGATGGGGGTGGCAGTTGAGGACGCAAAAATACATCATCTGAAGATGAGCTTGGTGTCCCAGGAAGTTGGGGTCTCACAAAGGTATCCTTGATTGTCGTGGGCTGTAGAGGTGATGTGTTGCCTCCATTCGTGGGTTGAGGTGTCACAGGACTTTTACTCCCACTGTTGGCGGTATCTCCACTTGACTGGCCACTGAAGTGTTGCTGCTGTTGTTGCTGTTGAAGTTGCTGCTGTTCATTTTTAACCTGCTCAAGCTTCTGAGTGGCTTCAATCTTCGCCTGCTGCTTGCTCTTTTGTCTCATTTGCTGCCATGGAAACCAGAAGGCAAATGAAACACTTCAGTTGATGAAGCAATTAGACTGAATTTTAATTTAATGTTTACCTAATGCCAAAAAAATGCTCTTTCCCCTCATTTCTTAAATAGGTTTTGGGCATTTAAAATGAATTGTTAAAACATGCAGGGAAAATGTTAATGTGTATAACAATATCACGATGACTTTTTTAAGGCCAATACCTATACTTCAGGTGAAAGGAAAATATACCAGTATATTTGCTTTATATACAAAATCCCTCAACCACTCATCCTTCTGATTTCCTTCCTGCATTTTGCAAATTTGTCTTTATTGCTTCTTGGCAAAACTGTGCCTCGCTTTGGGATCTTACCAGAGATTTTTTTCCACATCCTGCAGCTATAGATGCTTGGTTGGAATGTCCAAAAAGGACGTCTTTATTTGTTGATTTTATGGCTTTGCTTTTTGGGACCTTTTCCTGCTGCTTCTTAAGGGGTCCCAACATCTGATTTAACTCTCCCTTTTAAATGCAAATTAAGAATTAGTAGACTGTATGGCAACTCCAAATGTAAAGAAAGAAATAGCCACTTAACCATGCATTTACATAATATTTCGCTACAGGCCATGTTGGCTTTACAGAAAATACCCATCATGCACAGTTGAGGTAGCCCTGCAGAAACGTTTAAAATAGGGGGAAATTTCCATGCTATGATTTTTCAGCATTCAAAACGGCAGGCAATTTCACTTTCTACCCAGACAGCATGTCAATCTAAAACAGTAACCAACTTGGTATTCTTGCCAATAAAACAAAGAAACAAACAACTTATTTTTCCTCCTACTGCTGTTTGCATTCAAGTGACCGAACTATAAACTTTGCTCTAAATCCTCTCTTGTCCTGATCTTTAGTGACACAGTGACTTAATGATGTTAGTCAAACAGCAAATCCAAATGAAGTCAATTAAGGTTAGGGTGATGGAGTTGATCAAAATTCATAAAGCCAGAGCCTTGAACGGGTAAGAAACCCAGCTTAGCACTACACTATAAAAAAGAAGGAAAGAAAGAAAGAAAGTAAAATAAATATAAAATCCCAGGGCTGTCAATCACCTGTCTGAATTTCCACTCCTGTTCATGCTCAGACTCCTTCTGTTTGAGGGGGTCTTTGAAGAGCTGATCAGTGTCCATGGACATGCTTGGGTCAAAATGGTCAGGAGCCTGCTGCTGCTGCTGCTGCCTCTTCAGTGTGTCATTAGACAACTGAACCTTATTTATGCGAAGGGCTGCTCGGTTATCCCGAGCCAATTGCTAAAGGGTAGAGGGGAAAGAATAAAATAAAATAAAACGACTACACTTTCTTCAATATAAACCGTATTCAACATTTTAAACTAATTCTAACTCTTACCACATATGGAGCTCTTTCCTGAGCACTAGCCTTTCTCCACAGTTTTGCAATTTGCTTTACCCTAGTTGACCAATCTATGGATAAAATCAAAACAATTAGACTCTAGACATGAACTACATCCAGTCAGACATTGGTAGGAACCAGATACGCACCTGGAAATTCCTCTCTCAGGTTGGGAAAGTTGACGTTAGTGTAGAGCACAGGTGCCACAGTGGCCATCTCTCCAAGCGTCTCCTCTTTCTCCCACTTCAGTGTACTCCTCTGGGCACTGGACATGGCATCTGTCTCTGGCTCTGCAGGTGGAGCTGGACCATGCATTGGGACGGGAGCACTCCAGGGTCCTGCCATATCGCTCCCCATCTGGCCGAACTTCTTCTCTCTATAGAGACACACCTCAGGATGTTATATCATCTCATAAGCTGAAGATAAGCCGGTTCACTTTAAGGAATAACACCCAGTACCAGATTCGAGAATTTAACAGCGGCATGCTATAATTTGCCTTACCTCATGCTTTCATGAAAAGGCATTCGGTGAATGGGAGAGAAATTGCTAGAAATGCCAGCTCCAGGCATCATGGAATTTGTGGGAAAGGCCGGGTTTGGACCCATCATACCATTCATAACAGGCATGCGAGGGAACATAGCGTTATCACCTGAAACTAAAACCAAGAAGCTTTAGTTGCTCCAACAATTCAGTAATAGGGCATTATTACATTGTTTCTCTAGATATACAGAGTAGTGATGAAAGATACCTTGTGCTTGTTGTGGCACTGCCATGACCGGCACATTAGGGATGGTGTTGGGAGGCTGTGCAAGCTGAGATGACTGACTGGTGCTTGGGCTTAACACTGCCGTAAACAAGTCTTCCACATCCTTCCCTTCTAGCTCTAAATGAAGACACAGGGTCTAAGTTAACATCCGTATACCAATATTGCAGCACGTTACAATAACATTTACGGAACATGACTACTGATCCGTGCATTACAGAACTTTAAAAGCACCAAGGACGGCCGTCAATCTCGTTGCACTCATGTAATGACAAAGATTTTATTCTATTCTATATCCATAACAGGTGCAATCTTACCTTTATTAGGGTGACGTAACCCACTAATAATTAAGCGCACCCTGTGTGGTTACAAGTCTGTACAGTAACTTAGGAAGCATAGAATTTTTATTATGAGCTATGATTTATCAGATTACTTAATTCTTCCAGTAACTCTCAACACACAGGTCCAGTCGAAAGTTTGGACACCCCTTCTAACTCCAGGGTCGTTCCTTGTTTTTTTTATTACTTCCTACACTGTAAAACAATACTGAAGGCGTTTATTTAAAAATACACAATAATCTCCTTTGAACAGTTGATATTGAGATGTATATCTGCTACTTCTGCTCTGTAAAGCTTCATA
>JAQMYG010000033.1:33602451-33617601 GCA_030014215.1 Clariallabes teugelsi
ACACACACACACACACACACACACACACACACACACACACACACACACACACACACACACACACACACACAGATGAACAGGAAGTGTGTGAGAATGAAAGGAAAAGCTGCGCGTGTCTGAGCCGCGTGTACACACACATCTAAAGGTTTAAACTCTGCACAGTAAAAACTACTCAAAGCCACGAGAGTCTACTCCGAGCACGCCTCTGATGGTGAAGCTCTGCACAGCTGGAGGGGTGTGTGTGTGTGTGTGTGTGTGTGTGTGTGTGTGTGTGTGTGTGTGTGTGTGTGTGTGTGTATCATCATGATGATGATGAAACAGTTCAGCTCCTGAATCTTACACACTACAGAATAAATTTAACACAAATCCATAATACAAAAAAAAAAAATGTAACGTACATCACTTTAGTTACTTTTTAATAGAGCTGGAGTGCGGATAATTTTTGACTCACCGCCCACTTTCTCAGGTGACGTTACATAATGAAAACTCGCACGCGGATTTATACAGAACTCCCAGGTTCAGATCACACACGCGCGCACACACACGCACACACACACACACGCGCGCGCACACGCACACACACGCGCACACAGAGCATCAGAACACACTCTAACCAGACACCTCTCTCTCTCTCTCTCTCTCATTCACTCTCGAGTCAGATTCTTTTTATTCTTGTCTTTCTTGCTCTTTGACTCTCCATCCCCACCTCCCTCCCTCCCTCCCTCCCTCTCCCTCTCTCTCTCAATTTTCTGTTCCTGCCAGAAGAGAAAAATAAGAGGCTGCAGAACTGCACTAAAAGCACAGACACCGTTTTCAACCGACAGCTAAAACACGAGAGATGAGAGCGAGGACGGAGAGATGAGAGCGAGGGAGAGGACGGAGAGAGAGAGAGCGCGAGCAAAGAACGAGAGCAGAGAAAAGTGTGATGAGAGAGGGAGAAAAGAGATGAGGAGAGAAAAGCGAAGGGGAGAAAGGAGGAGGAAAGAGGGGGCGTGGGGGGGGAGAGAGAGGAGAGAGTCAAAAGAAAAACTGAGCTGAGAGAAAAAAAACGAGAGCGACGAGAGAAAGGAGTGAGAAGGAAAGGAGAGACCCGATGAAAGAAGAAAGATGAGAGATGGAGGAGGAAAGAAGAAGAGAAAAGTGGAGAAAGAGAGAAGAAAGAAAAGATGGAGAGAGTGAATAGAAAGTGACGAGTTGAGAGAGATAAGAGAGGTGAGAAACGAGAGGAAAAAAGGAGAGTAAAGACCAGAGCAGAGAAGAGCGATATGAGAGAGAGAGAGGGAGAAGAAGAAAGAGGCAAGACCTAAGAGAAAGAAGAGAGAGAAGAGTGGAGAGAAGAAGGGAGAGACCAGAGAAGAGAAGAGTTATGAGAAATGTAGGAGGAAAGAAGGAACAGGCAAGACAGAGGAGAGAAATGAGTAGAGAGAGGAGTGAGAGAAGAAAGAAGGATGGAGAGAGCGGAGAGAGTGAATAGAAAGAGAAGAGATGAGAGAGAAAAGAGGTGAGAAGAAAGGAGAGGAGAGAAGAGTGATGTGAGAGAGAAGAACGAGGCAAGACCGAGGAGAGAACAGAGAGAGAAGAGAGGAGAGGAGCGAGAGAGGAGAGGAGCGAGAGAGCGAGTGACGTCACGTGCTCAGGTTGTCAAGCCCACCGAGCGAGCTGCTGATCTGATATTAATGACATCAAAGGAAGGTGACAGAAAACATCTGGAATGAGATAAGTAAAGGGGGCGGGGCTAGCATAAGGCCACGTGTGTACAATCCACATCTGTACATTGTGTACGAGAGATCCTGGATTAGATACTGGGGGGATGTTTTCTTTTATTATACTGTAAACATTTCAAGCATGTGTGCGTGTGTGTGTGTGTGTGTGTGTGTGTGTTTGATTCTAGACTCCTAGCACCCCTTACCTTACACCTCCAGCCCCCAGTAGGGATGGACTCTATTATGGGCTCCAGGCAGAACGTGTGATATCCTTTGTCACACATGTCACACACCAGCATCTTGTTGTCCTCTCCAGGGTTCCTGAACACAAAACGACAACAAAAGTTAGTCACATAACGCCAAATACACATACACACACACACACACACACACACACACACACACACAACGACAACCAGCGTCAAGCGGAGAGACACGATCCAATAAATTATCCGCGGTAATAATGACGCGCGGCAGCGTTTTGCTGCTGGTCTAATTGAATTAGCTGTTCCACCCGGGGACGGCCATCTGCAGACTCCACGTGACGGCTTCATTATGCGCCTCAGACGGCGCTCTCCAGCTGACGGGGATGGCATTCGTCGCTTAAAAAGCCAAACAAACGAGTCATTAAGCACGCGGCGTGAGAAACGGCGCCCTGGCAGCCGCAGGCCCGGACCAGGTGATGAATTCATATCAGAGGGGCTGCAGACCTGAGATTTACGCGACACTGACAAACCCGAGCGCACGAGGATACGCGAGAGCGGCTGGAGACCGGACGTCCATCACGCTGGTTCCAGGAACGCATTTTTCAACCTGATGCAAATCCACTAAATGGGAACGTCATGCGATATTTACAGCCGCGGAGAGAGCGCGAGTCGAGCCTCCTCCGCCTCCTCAGAGCTTTGCAGTCTGGTTTATTCACTCGTCCGCATCAGCGAGGCCCTCGGAGAGAAAAACCTCAGAGAGTCCAGAGTGAAAATAGAAACCAACCCGAAGTAGTCACGCACAGCCACGCTCGCGCTCGTGCACGTCTTATCTCAGGTCCAAAACACATTCAAGGAAAAGAGCGATAGAATAACATCTGTAACACTTGAGGAGAGGAATCTTTTTTCCAAAGACTTCAAGAAATAAAAATGATAAAAAAAAAATAAAAAATAAAAAGTTCTACTCCAAGTCCAAAATTCGCCCAAACAAAATGCTGAGATATTTATTTTATTTACTCAATTCCAACTGGGAACTAAATCACATAAATAACCTATACACAAAACCTTAACTCTTAATGAATGACCTGTTATAGTCTTTTATCTGTTTATATTTACTGTTGTGGAACATCCAGAAAGACCTTAGCTCCTGTCCTCATCTACTGATACGCAAGTTACTGTAAGTCCAAAATTCCCAAACTGCTATTCAAGTTGACAGAGATTTTAAGTTCTACTTAAGTCCAAAATTTCCAAAGTTCTACTCGAAGTAAGTACAGAATTCTCAAACTGCTTTTGTGGTACAAAATTCCAAAATTAATACCAAAGTCCAACATTCCTGAACTGTTACTCAAGTTGAGTATTAAGGTCCCAAACTGCTATTTAAGTCAGGTCCACAATTCTCAACTAAGTTCAACTTAGAGCCAAAATTCCCAAATTGATACTAAATTCCAAAATTCCCAAACTGCCAAAGAAGTCCAAAATTCCTAAAAGTTCTACTCAAAGTGAGGACAAAAATCTCAAACTGCTTCTGTAGTACAAAATTCCAAAATTAATACCAAAGTCCAACATTCCTGAAAAAATTGGGTATAAAATTCCCAAACTTGTATTCAAGTTGACAGACATTTTCAAAGTTCTACTTCAGTCCAAAATTTCCAAACTGCTACTCAAGTCAAGTCATTCTCCAAAGTTCTACTAAAGTCCCAAATGCTGCTCAAACTGAGTCAAAAATTCCCAATTTTATACCAAATTCCAAAATTCCCAAACAGATACAGTAGTCCAAAATTTCTAAATGTTCTACTCAAAGTGAGTACAAAATTAATACCAAAGACCAAGTTGAGTATAAAATTCCCAAATTGATATTAAAGTCCAAAATTGACACCAAAGTCCATAATTTCCAAAGTGCCACTCAAACCAATGTTAAAATTCTACTTGAATGCTAAATTCCTAAAATTCTACTCACAGCCAAATTTCCTAGGTACTCAATTGAGGTCCAAAATTCCCAAAGGTCCACTTAAGCCTAAATTTCTGTCCAAGTTGAATGTAAAATTTTCAAATTGACATTAAATTCCTAAATTTTCTAAATGCTAAAGTCCAAAATTCCAAACTATTATTAAAATCCCAAATTCCAAAATTGACACAGAAGTTGGAAAGTTGTACTCAAGTTCAAAACTCCAAAATTGCTAAAGTCGGGTTAAAAATTCCCAAGTTCTAATGAAGTACAAAATTCCCAAACTTCTTTTCAAATACAAAATTCCAAAATTGATACAAAAGCCCAACATTCCCAAACTACTACTCAAGTTAAGTACAAAATTCTCAAAATTCTGCTCACACTGAGCAATAAACTATCAATTAAATGAATGAATTTAATAACTTGAACTGCTAGTCAAAATTATTTTACTGGTATATCTAATCTCAAGTCTCAAGCAGAAAATAAACCAGAAAAGAAACAAAACTAGTCTAACTTGAAACAAGTTCTCCTGTATATACTGAGTCTTACACAACACTCGTACGCATCATCACAGTCAGCTGACCTCATTGTTACTAATAAAAGACAAACGTGGAGGCGCCCGTGTTGCCTTTTTTTTTTTTTTTTTTTTTTGACTTTGAAACAGATTCCATTCATGAGAAACTCACCTGCATGTGAGACAGACTTTACAGTCGGGACACTGCCAGCCTGCCCTCATTAACGGCGTGACTGCTACCTCCAGGCATGCACCGTGGTAGTGCTGACCGCATGTCATGCAGAAGAGCTGGTCGTGCAGATCACCGGGACTGTCACACACCTGGCACTTCACACTCTCTTTATCTGAGACGGGAATACAATCTTTTAGAGAACATTATTAATAATACATTACGCTACGTTTCAGAATAAACTACTGCCATCATCAGTCATCACAGAAATGTGTGTGTGTGTGTGTGTGTGTGTGTGTGTGTGTGTGTGTGTGTGTGTGAGAGAGAGAGAAGTGAGAGACTCACATCGGAGGAGGGCGAGCTGGATGTGGTCAGGACAGAGCAGTGTGTACGTCCTGACGTCCTGGAAGGTGCCGGCGGCAGCAGCACAGGGGAAATGATAGGAGCGGCTACAGCCCTCCTCACAGCACTTAATGGAGGCTCCAAGGCGCTTACAATATGCACAGTACTACACACACACACACACACACACACACACACACACACAGACACACAGACACACAAAGAGAAAAAAAATCAATATTATTAATTTAAGTGTGAAGGTATCAATCAAGCACATTTTAAAACTAACAATTGACATTTAGACAGGTTCAAGTCACGCGTCACTTTACACACAACAAATAATAAAACAAAGATAAAAAAAAAATCCCAAACTGTTCCTCCTGTCCAAAATTCCCCAAACCAGTCCTCAAGTCAAGTCCCAATTCCCCAAGTTCTCAAGTTGACTCCAAAATTCCCAAACTGCTACTCAAATTGAGTCCTAAGTTTCCGACATCATCAAGTTGAGCCCGAAATTCCCAAAACCTGCTGCTCAAATTGAGTCAAAGACTCCGAAGCTGCTCATCAAAAGTAAAAAATTCCCCGATCTCAAGTCAAGTCCAAAGTTCCCCTAACCACCCCTCAAAAGTCCAAAATTCCCAACCCCCCCCCTTAAGTTAAGTCCAAAATCCCCAAAACCGCTTCTCAAGTCCAAAATTCCTAAGCTTACAAAAATGTGCTTCAGAAAAAAATTCATAAATAAATAAAGGAGAATTGTTTTGTTTAAATATTAAAATTCTCGCTTCAGTAGAGCACATCACACACACCACACACACACACACATCATGCCAAGTGACCAGCTATCCGACACCGAATAGGAATCTTCAGTGACCATCATCATCATCATCATCTTCCTCACTGCTTTTCTCTCTTTTCGTGCGTGTTGTTCGTGATCTATTTGTTCTGGCTTGCATTTTTATCGCACCTCTAAAGCCAGTAAGCCAAATGATTTTAGATTCGGCTTCAGAGTAAACACACTCTAGCTTTTAACACCGAACATCAAGTAATTATCGCCCACGCGGCGAGTCCTCTGGGGCCGACGGCGGCTCTCTGCCACGCTCTCTAGCCTCGAAACGTCAGCGTGAACCCTGAAAGCTTTTATTTACTAGACCCTGCAGCAGAGCTGCCTACGATGCAGAAACGTTCTGCTCTCTGCTGTGTGTGTGTGTGTGTGTGTGTGTGTGTGTGTGATTAAATTTCTGATGACTGACTGCGAAACCATTAGCGGTGATTGACACACAAATTCGCCAATGTGCTTATAAATTCTGTAAGTAGGAGAGAGTTATTTACGGCACACGCCGGTCGGAGAGCCGAGGCTGCACCGGCTCCTGATGGCTCTAGCAGGCAGCGGAGAGAGGAAGGAGGAAAACTTATTCCCTCGTTCCCATCTGTGTGCTCGTACCATCGATAAATCAAACGCTGCAGGAGCGCGGAGAAGGCGGTGCCGCTCCAAGTACGGAACGAGCCATCTCTCTAAATTAAGACGTCTGCCCTAAACCTGGCCCTGTCCGGCCCCCAGGGAAGAGCCGTACAGATGAGGAAACCCCCCCGGGGGGTAATTCCAGCCCCGGTTTTCCAGGCTCGCCGAGCCAGTGATGAAAACCAGAGTGAAGGTCTGGAGGATTGAGCCGAGGGGACGTAACCCCGAGTTCATGTCGTTAAGCTGCAACGTTTATTCCCTATTAAGGCTTTACAACCGCGAGTGATGTGCATTCGGAGATTTACTTTATTTTTTCCAAAAATTGCTCGAATAAATTCCTCGGACTGATGCGACGCGGCCGGTGGTCTGATGTCTGGCGAATCTTTCGTGCTGAAGAGCGGCTGCGTGAAAGAACGGGCCGAGGTCTCGCTGTTTACCGTGAGACCTATCAAATTAATTTTCCATTCATTTGTTTAATTGATTAATTAGCTACATCCCGATAACTAAAGACATTTCTATAATACACAACATACTTCACAAGACCTGCTACCCATGTCCCAGTGTCAACAGTGTTAAATGACAAATAGACAAATTAATTAGTAAATTATTATAATTAGTATTATTCATTATTATTATTGCCTGAAAAACAACAACAACAACAATAATAATAATAATAATAATACTGCGACAACTACTACAACAACTAATAATTATTATTATTATAATTACTTTTTGTTTGTTTGTTTATTTAAATTATTTAAATTATAATTATTTAAATTTAAATTATTAATTATAACATTTTTGTAGCTTTTCGGCAATAAAAAACAGGGAAAAAGAATATAATATATTTCTGTGCATTTGTAATAGCTATCTGTTTAACTTAAACAGGTTTTTTATAAGTTAATTTTAAATTTTAACATCACGATACACAGACTTGCAACCAAAGTCTCAGTGACAATAGTGATGAATGACAAATAAATTAATTTGTATAAAATAAATAAATTAATTAATTAATTTAAAAAATGCCTGGAAATGAGATTATTATTATTATTATTATTATTATTCATTTAGGTAGGTTTTTTTCGGCAATAAAAAGTAGAAAAAATATTATATGATTTCAATTTTTAAATAATATTTATTAACATAAATAACCATACATTGCTTTTTTATGACTGTCCATGACTTTATAAATATTTTACATAACTCTGGTATAAATAAATAAATATTATATATTCTCTATACTGTTATATATATATATATATATATATATATAAAAACTGTGTAGAGAATAAGAAAAGATAAATGAGACATGGAGAGAGAAAATGAGAAACTTGTGAAATGAGATTTTATTTGGAATAAAGTGCAGCTTGTTCAGCGCTGATCATCATCACGCGGAGGTAGTTATAGTGAAATCTCCACCATATATAAATAAATAATTATAACGATGGGGTAATAAAATGAAGTAATAATGCCCCCCACCCCCCTCCTCCTGTTACCCATCAGCCACATGATGTATACAAGTTGTCTAGGACACCGCAGACGTTCAGGCTAATCCCGCTTCTTATCTCAATTTATTTTTAAAAATAGCGAACAGGCCACGCCCACGAGTGCTAATCTTAGCGTTTGCTCCATGGCAACAGAAGATAACCTGAGGGCTGACACTGGTGTGAACAGATGACGAAGGCGGCGTTGATGAACGCCAGAATCCGTCGCTCTTTTGGTGTCTGATAAGACAGAGAGCGGCAGCGCGGAATGACGACCCGTCCACCTCCACTCTGCTCCCGGAGACGTCCTGGAGCGTTACGGAGAAATACGGACGTCGGTAAGGCACAGCGGAGCTGGCAGAGCGCGAGGACGGGATAAATACAGAGAACGCTTTCAGCCTGGCTGAGATACAGGAGGGGGAAAAAAAAAAAGAAATAATGAGGAAGCGATTTCACGCTGCAGTCTGGTCAAGGCTACGGCCCACGCCGCGCAGCTCCTTCTCAACACCCGCTAACTAGCAACAAGTTAGCAAGTGGCCGAGTGTTTAACACCAAGCCGCATGAGGGATGCCGAAGGTTACTATGGCAACTGGTTTCTGTTTCACCAGTGTTTTGTGGACCGGCGATTGAGGAACTGGGAAACTGCCCATTGTCTGTGTTTAGGCTGATATAAAGAGAGAAGACAAGACACAAAGAGAGAAAATGAGACAGAGGAAAAAACAACACAGAAAAACAAACAAGAATACAAGACAGAAGTGCCAGAGAAAATAAAACGAAACATGAAATAGAGAGAAAAACAAGACAAAACGAGATGAGGCAGAGAGAGAAACTAAGACACAGAGATAGTGGGACACAAAGAAAGAGAGACGGAGAAAGAGAGAGAGAGAGAGAGGGACACGCAAAAAGAAACGAGACTGCATATAAGAGGAAATGAGAGAAAGAAAATGAGATGAAAAGTGAGATGATGAGAAAGACAAAAATGAGACAGGACAAAAAAAAAGGAGAAAGCAAAACAGAGATAATGAGATGCAGAAAGAAAGAAAATGAGACAATAAAAAGAGAATGCAAGACAGAAAACAAGACCGAGGCAGTGAAACACGGAGAAAACGAGACAGAATGGAAGAGGAAATGAGACAAAAAAAATGAGAGAGCAAGACAGAGAGAACAAGAGGCAGAGAAAGCAAATGAGACATGAAGAAAGAGAAAATGAGACAGAGAGAAAAAAGATAAAACAGTGAGAAAACAGGATGTAGAAAGAGAAAAGAAATGCAGAGAGAAAACTTGAGCAGAGAAAAATGAGACAGAATAAAAAAGGCAAAGCGAGACAAAAAGAACATGACACGATGAAAGAACATGAGACAGAGAGAAAAGACACAGAGAAAATGTGCAATATAGAGAGTGAGGAGAGAAACATGACAATATGAAAAAAACAAGACTGAAAGGGAGAGAGAAAATGAGACAGAAAGAAATAAGACAAGGGGACAAAGAACACGAATAACAGACATAAAACAAGATACAGAGGAAAAAGAGGATGACTGAGAGAAAATGAGACACAGCACAAAAGTAAGAAAGAAAAAAAAAACAACAAAACAAATCAGATACTGTTGGGTCAAAGAAGACACTCACAGACCTGACAGGGACAATGAGACAGAGGATAAAAGAGACAGACAGAGGCAGAAATAGAATGAAAAAGATAGCATGAAGGACAAAAAAAAAAAAACCTAACAAATAGGAGACATGGGATAGAAAAAGAATGTGAGAAGGAAAGAGTGAGATAAAGCAAACAGGACTAAAGGACAGATGGACAGAATGAGACAGAGAGACAAGCTTAAGAGAAACCAGGAGTGGGAGAAAGCAGGACAAAGTCAAAACAGGTGAGGTGAGATAGTGCTGACATCACAAAATCTGTTAGGAGCGAGTGCAACACACACACACACACACACACACACACACACACACACACACACACACACACACACACACACACACACAGAGAGAGAGAGACTACGACTGACATTTGGTCTGAAAGCTAAATGAGCAAGGTGCCAATAGTTTAGCAGATTAGGGGCACAAACGCAATTAGAGGAACATGAGGTGGCGCTGAGCTCTGGGAGGTGAAGCTCATCCTGCGCTCCGTGACCTTTTCCATTTCACACCTCACTGAGCCTCACTGCCAGAGACAACCTTTACAGAGCAGCATCCGTCTCAGCCGGACTGTCTCTACTGTCTCCACACACACACACGGAGGAAAACACATGCTTCCACTATATACAGATTCCAAACAAACCAGCGCTATAACACGTCAATCACTTGTTTACATTAACCACCAGTGTTGGGTGTAACGTGTGTGTGTGTGTGTGTGTGTGTGTGTGTGTGTGTGTGTGTGTGTGTGTGTGTAATTAGTTACGCTACGTTAACCACATACATGAGACGTGACTCCGTCATAACAAGAGTTGCTCTCAATGTCTCATTTTCTTCTCGTATTTTTGAGGTTATTTTCTCTCTCTTACTCTCTTTGGATCTGTCGTTTTCTCTCGCTATGTCTCGTTTTCTCTCTCATCTTGTTTCTCTCCATCTCTATTTGTCTCATTTTCTCTTTCTGCACATGCCATTGTCTCTCTCCATATTTCACTTTTTCACATCAAGTTTCTTTGCCGTTTTGTTTTTGTCTTGTTTTCTTTCTCTGCATCTTGTTTTCTTGCCGATATGTTTAGAGAGTTTTTTTCTCTAAACACATCCACTCTTTTCTGTGGCTCATTTTCTCTCTCCACATCTCTCTTTCTCTTTCAATCTGTCTTGTTTTCTCACTCAATCTGTCTCGTTTTCTCTCTCTCTCTCCACATCTCGTTTTCTTTCTCCATGCCTCATTTTCCTTCCACATCTAATTTTCTCACTCTGCATCTTGTTTTCTCTGTCGCTTTTTCTTCACAGATTTTTTTTCTGTCTCATTTTCTCTCTCCATGTCTTGTTTTGACTCTCATCCTGCGTCTATCTCTCTCTCTCTGCATCTCGTTTATTTTTTTTGTCTCGATTTAGCTCTCTGCATCTCGTTTTCTCTCCTAATCTAGTTTCTCTAACCACAACTTATTTCCTTTTTCTGTGTCTCGTTTTTTTCTCTCCATGTCTCATTTTCTCTTTTAACCCCTCTTGTTTTCTCACTCCATGCCTCATCCATTTCCTTCTACATATAATTTTCTCACTCTGCATATCATTTTCTCTGCATCTTATCTTTTTCTCAAATTTGTCTCATTTCTCTTTTCACATCTTGTTCGTTTTTCTGTCTCATTTTCTTTCTGCACGTCTCTTAGCATGGATATTACAGCAATGATTTAATAAATAGACATCGTGGATAAGTTTAGTTTTAAGATTTGCAGATTGAGCCGTGCCATAAATCTCTCAACACACACACACACACACACACACACACACACACACAGGTAAAATGAGTATTATTGCTTAATAATTACTTTGTTCATTACGTTGTATTACTTTAACAGTCTACAACATAATAATAAAAATAATAATAATAATAAAAATAATAATAAAAATAATAGAATATTATTAATTATAAATTACTACAAAACTGACTTAAAAAGAAGACCGTATCCACTACGTGCTCTCTCTCTCTCTCTCTCTCTCACACACACACACACACACTTGCTAAAATGTTATCAGGTCCCAGAGGTGAGGAAAATGATTTGGAATAAAAACAATTAATTACCCCTAATGTGCCCATGTGCTCCCCCCTAACCCCCCTCCCTTCTCCCCCGGCAGACAGACACGTTCTTCCCCTGTGTCCGTGTTTGCCACATCACGTCGTGTTAATTAGCCTCAGCTTCACACGTGAGAGCGCAGCGGCGGCGGCGGCGGACTGATCCGCTCCTAATTGGGGAATATTTCAAAGAGCGGGAGACCCGCGGATGGCCCCGCGCCACCGCCGGTAATAAGCTTGCTCACGATTGGCTCGGAATGCTTAATCACGGACGGCTCTGCCCGCGTGTCTTCATGACCGATGGCCGCCTTGCGTGCATGTCCGGTGGGCGTGGCCTGTCCTGCTGTTTATCTAAGCATGCATGACGTGGTGTAGTTTATAAGTTATAACTCAGCACTGAGAGAAATCCTGAATCTCACGAAGATCTCAAGCAGATGTAACAAAGTTCCTGCGCGTTCTTCACGTCCCTGCAGTCTCACTCCACTGCTCAGGTGCTGATTAACTCCTGGTGCTGCTCGTGATGTTTCGAGTGGATCACGCTGATTTCCTGAAGCGGTAAACACGCACACACACACCACACTCTCTTAAGCACTTCTCTTAGCTGAAGAAACATCATGTTAATCCTGAGAGAGAGATAAGAACTGTTTGTTGGTGAAAGCTACGAGGCTTCACATTTAACGCCTCTGCAAATGAACTTCTCCAGCGTCTCACTGAAGCGGTGCGTCGAGACGATTCTAAATCCGGAGATCTTTCTGCAAAGCTTCCGCTCTTCACGAGCCTCTGGGTTTTAGAGAAGCTGAGTAAAGTGCTGCAGGAAAGAAAGACGCCTCACGACATCATCACCCATCAGAGGTCTTGTTTTTCTCTCCACATCTCGTTTTCTCTCTCCACGCCACATTTTTCTCCTTCCACATCTCACTTCATCACTCTCCATCTCCTCTTCTCTTTCTGTCCGTCTTGTTTCTCTTTTCACATCTTGTTTTCTTTCTTTCATCACATCTCATTTTCTCTCTCCATGTCTCGTCTTCTCTCTCATCTTGTCTCGTCTTCTCTCTCATCTGGTCTCTCTCTCTCCGCATCTCATTTTCTTGTCTCGGTTACTCACTCTGCATCTCAGTTTCTCTCACCACATCTTTTTTTTTTTCCTGGGTCTCATTTTCTCTCTCCACATCTCGTTTTTCTCTTTCTGTGCCTCACTGCTTCCCTTCCACATCTCATTAGTGGATCAGGGGTCGTTCAGTGGTCTACAGTCCGGAAGGTCCCAGGTTCAATTCCTGTTGGGCCCTCGAGCGAGGCCCTTTAACCCTCAAGTGCTCAGATGTATAATGAGATTAAAATTTTTTTAAAAAAACAATAATGCAACTTGCTCTGGATAGGGTCGCCTGCCAAATTCTGAAATGTAAATTAGACCCCTCCCCCCCGTTGTGACCTCATATGAGAAGAGCCCCTCCCCCAGCTTGGTCATAATTGCTGTTCTTTGTCTGGGGGCGTGGCTTAGCAGTCACATAGACACTAAAACATTGTGTTTGGAGAAGTAGTGAATTAGGTGGAGATTGGCGTATATAACCTAAATTAATACATTTTATTTAACAATTTATTGTTATAAATATTATATTAGATTTAAAAAGGGCTCCTCCCTCTTCATATTACAATAAAACCAATCGATTATAGAATTCTTTAGACGTCACTGTTACGACTGAGTGGCTGCAAATCAAACGCAGATGAAGAGGGAGGAGTCAGAAGAGGGGCATCTGCTGTGTGTGTGTGGGGAGTAGAGACTGAGCATTCAGGTGCAGGAGGGGTAATAATTAATAATTAATGAGCGTTCTGACCTCTGTGCTCCCTGAGTCAATGGCTTTGTCCACGTAGAGCTGAGCCTGGCCTCCTTCACCGCGCCACACCCCCTCTGACCATGCCGCACACCGCAGGTGAGCACAGCACTGCCCTGTAACACAACACACACACACACACACACACACACACACACACACACACACACACAGAATGAATAACCAGACCAGTCACACTCCGCTCAGCTGTTTACCGTCATGAGTAATGATTAGTGATGTTCCTAATTAAGAACATTAGTGTGTTTCCGGCTGGCGGTTGTTACTGCTATTGCACAGGAATCGTTTCATAAACCATAACACAACAAATCTCACCATCCTCTCTGACAATTTATAGAGTTTAATCAGTTTAATGATCACTAATTTACTGACTCATTACAGTGACTCACCCTGCTTCAAAACAACCATGTTTTTTTTTTTTTTCAAAACTGCTATAAACCTTTGGCAGGATTAAACACACACACACACACACACACACACACTGCTTTCTAGGAATACGGCTGGCAGTTATTGCCGCACCCCCCCCCCCCCCCTCCCCCCTGTACAGTCCAGACCTCACTCCAAGCCATTCCCACATGCGCTTGGGTCATTAAAGGAGCTCCTGGGAGGCCGGCTTTTTAGACGTGAATCAGACACACGTTAATTCACTGATCATTGATCAAAACTTTCTACGCTGATGGTGTATTAGTCCAGCAGGGGATTATATAGAGAAATAAAGTGAGTTTTCAGGACTCTCAGGACGGTTCTGTTATTCTGCAAAATCTGAAGTCCCGGTTTGATATATGCCTACATAGATGCATCATGTCGATACGGTTATCAGTTAGACACTACAGGTAGACTTACAGTACTGTACACACATCACTGACATGAACGCAGTGTGGCTAATTATTCTCTCTGTAAGTAAAAGTGACGCTCCTGCTGCTTTCAGATGATCCTGCAACTCCTTTTTTAAACAAAAGCTGGCCTCTGTCAAACCTTCAACAACCAGCTGTGTGTAAAAATACTTTGTGGAAAAGTGACGGGGTCAAAGCAAAAAGCATCTACACATCCCCGGTTCAACAAAATCTGTGAAAAAAGTGGAAAGTCCATGAAACCTCAAACGAATCGTCAGGGTGGAGCTGCAGGTGGAGATTGGCGTATAAGCCTAAAAGCAGCAGTTACACACAAAACTACAAACATACACTAACTAATATACACTAACTAACTAATATACACTAACTAACACTAACAAACATACCACCAACAAACATACCACCAACAAACATACCACCAACAAACATACCACCAACAAACATACCACCAACTAACCTGCACCAACTAACCTGCACCAACTAACCTGCACCAACTAACCTGCACTAACCTGCACCAACATACACTAACATACACTAACTAACATACACTAACAAACCAACATACACTAACATACACTAACAAACACACACCAACTAACTAACATACTGTATACTAACAAACATGCACTAACTAACATACACCAACTAACTAACATACACTAACTAACTAACTAACATACACTAACTAACTAACTAACATACACTAACTAACTAACTGACATACACTAACATACCACTAACAAACATACGACTAACAAACATACCACTAACAAACATACGACTAACAAGCACGAACTAACATACACTAACTAACTAACTGACATACACTAACTAACTAACATACACTAACATACCACTAACAAACATACCACTAACAAACATACCACTAACATACATACGACTAACAAACATACGACTAACAAA
>JAQMYG010000033.1:33657027-33664527 GCA_030014215.1 Clariallabes teugelsi
GGGCCAAATAATTTCATAAAAGCGGGACCCGCGGGTTGGAAAAATACCCGACCCGCGCATCACTACTATGCATGTATGTATATTTTCACTTTCTGCAAATACTCTTTTTTTGCGAGAGCATCATATCTTCTTCTTTTAAATTCATGCACGGTTTACCGAATTACCACCACCTACTGGACTGAGTGTGTAGTACAATATAGGAAGGAGGTAAACAATTATTACATTGCACACAACAATTAGGTGTTTATTAGATACTTTTTTTTAGTACTTGTTATTGCTTGGAAAGTAAATATTAGTGCTATTAAATCAAAACGAAAATCAGATGAATCAGAATGTCATCGACACTCGAGTCTAGCTCTGATACACAGCTCTGCTGGTCATGTTGTGTCTGAAATATTAGTACCTCGATATTAATATCTTGGTCAGAAAATGAGCGATGAAACTCACACCCGTGTGGTTATACGGCTGTGATCACCTGCGGCCCGGGACCTCGGCAGCATCGATTCTTCTTTTCCCCCCTAAACACTACACGTCATTTCATACAACAGGTTCATATAACAAGTAAAGAAACTGCTCTGTAACTCCTCGGTCCTGACGTCATGAACATCTCACGTTCTCAGATGGATATGAGTAATACACACAAAGAAATGACTCATTTTTTATTTCTCATATGGTTTATATATAGAGAGAAATACTAAAGATATTTAAAAGTTTCGCCTAGATACAAACTACGTTAAATACCGAGCAGCAGCACACACACACACACACACACACACACACACACACACACACACACACACACACACTCAATACAAAGCATTGATTGTGCAACAGGTCACCAAGAACATGAGTTTTTTTCCCCTCACACTTATAAAACCTAAGTGTATAAACTTCAGATAAACATTTCGTCTAGTAAGTAAAACTCACATCGTCTAGTCGGATTTCAGACAAAACACGTTTCTGCTTAAGAAACTTATCAGTCTTAAAAAATAAATAAATAAATAAATAAATAAAAAAAACATGCCGAAGGAAAAAAAAAAAAGGCCCTTTGGCTTGGAAGATCAGATTAAGCATCCGTGCTGCGTTATCACACTGTATCCTGATGTGTGTGTGCGTGTGTGTGTTACAGTAAACAGCTCTCCTAGAGGGAGTAAAGAGGCCTGAATAACAAACCACAGGTGACGGCTCTGGAGCGAGAGAGCGAGAGAGAGATACACATCAGAGCCCTGGGCAGCCTATGAAATGCGCGCACACACACACACACACACACACACACACACACACACACACACACACACACACACACACACACACACTTTATACACCCACATCATTTTACTTCCAGGAAATGATATATGAAGGTAAGAAGCAACTGAGGAACCACAGTGAGAACGACACCAGGCTACGGCGCCGCACGGTTCGTCCGCACCCTCTGATGTAATAATCACTTCAATGGTGTGAAACTTGTGCTGTCGATTGTGTAAAAGGTCTCGAAAAAAGCCTTAATGTAACGCAACATTTCAGTGTTTACTTTTACTAATTTCTTTACTAATTTTAAAATTTTAATTTGACTTTTTTAACTACACTTGATTCGACTACACAAGTGGCGATTCATTAGTCCCCGACTTACGAACGAGTTCTGTTCCGGGAGCACGTTCATAAGTCGAGTTTGTTCTTAAGTCCGACAAAGTGAGTTTTATACAGTATTCCTTTGACACGAATATACAATGTAAAGCATAACAATCCACGTGACTAAATCTCTGTCCCCTTTCCCCACACAAAAACCGTAACCGCACCCATGGAAATTAATCTGAAACAGTGCAACAGTAACACGTTTGTGTCTCGGCCTCTAAATCGCGAGGGGAATCCCGGACGCCATTTTGTCTCTGAGCTGTTTTCTACGCGGTCCGTTCGTATCTGCGGAAATTGTTACCGCGATTGATCGTAACTTGGGCACTTACTGTACGTTACTATCCTGGATAGCTGATATTTGAAATTTCCTGCAGGATCAAAAAGTATCCATCTTTCTATCCATCTATAAAACCTGAAATGTAAATGTAGAAATGTAGCTGCTTGAGATCAGGCAATAAACATCAGCGCTACTGAATCGAATCAAAAATCAGATCAGATGCGCGATCTCACCCTGATTCACACCTCTAGCGAGTGAGGTTTTAATACAACAGTTCTGTTCAGTCCTCTAGTTGATCATGAAGTCTGTCAAAGCAAAAAATCATGTTTATTATTCAGAGATTCTTTTCTTTCTGAAGCGACTCCAAGATTGAAAATCAGATAACTCTAATAAATGACATGTAAAAGTCACGCCCAAATCCAAAAGAAGAAAAAAAAAACCCAGACCCCGTGTCACCGTCTTACACCTGCGACATTTAGAAACATCTCCAGCGCCGAACCACAGAACGTTCCACTCGGTGTATAAAATAATAAAGTGTCAAATAAAAAGTGCTGCGTCTGCAGTAAACTGCACTCCTGATCTGTCTCTCTCTTAGTTTATGGCTTTCGATATGGCTGTACTGAAGGCTATAGGAAGTGGAACGTCTCACTTGTGTTGTGTGGAGCTTCGCATCTGGCCAGCTGCCAAGAAAAAAAACGAAAGTAAAAACACCCACTCCTGAGATTTTTTTTCGTTCTGACGCAGAGCGTGATTTCAGATTCAACGACCAGGGGGAAAAAAAAAAGGAAAAAACAACTTATGCTAAAATTTTTCATTTCTGTATATTTGGACAGAGATGTGATGATGTACAGTCGACCCCTGAAATTGGCGAGGTTACGTTCCTAGAGCTCCCGCGAATCGTAAAAACATTACAGTCGACCCGCATGACTTGAGGGTTCGCAGCCTCAGTCGTTCGTGGATTTTTCCTTAGAACGTGACTAATAATTGTTCGCGGAAACCCACGCAATCTCACTGGAACCTCAATATCCTCCGCAGTGTTTTTATGGCTTTTTTTCCCCTGGCAATATACAAATTTATCAGTTTTAACGCTAAACTATTAAGAACAATAAAATTTGTAACATAAATATTAACAAACTAAACTAAATCTCCATATAAAATATAATACTGTATAATTTTTTAATATTAACAAAGCGACGGTAAGAGGGAAACAACGCGGCTTGTGATGGTGAATTATTACCGTATTTACCCTACAGTACTGATACCAAAGAAAACACACCTGTATGAGTTACAGTACATATAGTATAGAGGGGTAACATCTGTATTTCACATTCTAGCACTGCGGGAGACATGGCGGTACATTACTGTACAGTATACAGCTTTAACTTTACATTCTTTGGTTTTTATGTATTAAGCTGCGTTTGAAATTAAATTAAAGTGTTTTGGAGGATATTTAGGGTTTAAACTATTAAAATAGGAATTTATAGGTATTTTCAACCACAGCCAAAATGTGTGTTTTTGATGGCATCTTTAATCTCGCCACCTGCTGCACCACACACATCGGCGGACACTTGATCTAGCTACACACCGTTTGTTGGCTGGATTATTTCAGGAGCGCTTTCAGAACGATCACCGCAGGACAAAATCATCTCTTCATGCACACATATATAATATAATATATATTGGCTCAACTCCGCCCTGTGTAGGAGGAGCTAAATCAGGTCCAGCTCCACCCCTTGGATTTATTACTACTACCTGCGTAGAGCAAAAAGTCTTATTAACTTAAGAACCTCAATGTAGCATAAGAAAGAACTCATGAATGATCCAAAACATTAAAAATAACTATAAACAAATAAAAAATATATAATGTTTCATTATTTATAAATATAGAATAAGAGAAAATAGTGTAAGAGAAATAAATCAGGGCTGTAACAGCAACTCCACCTCATCACCTAAACCTCATCACTGATTGTTTTCCCACATCAGCACAACACGGGATGTGTTTTTAACCCTACCGTAAGCAGCGATACAAACCTACACCTTCAGCAGACACCCACACACACACACACACTACACACCACACAGATCAGCAGTAAGTCCAGGACTAATCCAAATCCTGAAACCACACGGCACTCACAGAATTAAACACAACCCTTGTAGAGTCCAGGGCGGCGTCTCTCTGCACTCTGTAAACACCTCGCCGCGCGCAGCTCCGCCCGATCCAGACCTGCGTATCAGGTGCCGCTCTAATCTGCCCTACATCAGCGCTGGTTATACGCCGGCCGCCACCTGATCTCAGTCAGACGGCCCTGATTCAGACAGCACGCCTAATCTCTACAATCCTGCAGGAAACGCGTCTCTCACCCGAAGCCAGAGCCGAAAAACAAACGCTCTCTTTACTTACGACCTCAGAATGTTCCAGAACTAACTTATTTTAAAAAAATTTAATTAATAAAATAATAAAGCAGAGACACCAGAAACGGCTTTCTGGTTCTAAATAATTGATTCTGTGGTTGAGACTTTGAGATTTGAACGCAAAAATGCTTTTTTTTTTTTTTTTTTTTTAATTCTGAAAGCACCTACCACATGACATTAATGCTGTTTGAAATTATTTATTAATAAATTCTTATACTGTAAATTTTAGTTTTAATATTTTTATAATAAAACATAATAAAAAATAAATAATTATGCTTACTTTTATAACACCTAAACATGCTTTACTACAATATCAACGGCATCGTGATTACATTTTTATAAGATTTGTAATCATTTTTAATTAATGAACTAACTTAAGTTTTATTCAGTTGGAACTTAATAAAAAATTTAGTTAAAAAAAACAATTTTTTTTTAATCAATTGTTGCTTTTATTTATAGAATTTTCCAGGACTTTTTCAGTATGAAATTTATTTTCAGAAACTTTTTTTTTTTTTTAAGTACATTTTAATCATTTTTTTTGTTGTTGTTGTTTTGTAGACAATCAAGCTATGTTAGGGATCAGCATATTCCATGTACAGTATATACAGTACATACTGTAGAGCGTATATCATTAATCATAATTACCTCTTCATAATATAAAAAAAAATCTGAACTAAAAAAAGGATTTTATTTTGCCTTTTTTTTTTTTTTTTTTTTACAATCTTTATATATTTTGGTTCTTTTCATTGTTAAGTGTTTAATTTTTGTACACAGTTCTTGTTATAACCTGCACATCATGTTAGTTTAAACTGTCATCGTCATCCATTTTTAATCACATGATCCGATCCTCATTGGCTCGAGTCCTGCTAAAACTAAGCACGTGCTTGTAAGAACGTTGGTCCATCATGAGTTCTGGAATAATGCACGACTTTCCAGTGTAGCGCCCCTAGTGGACAAATAATATACAAGTAATAATTTATAAATAATTATTGTGGGCTGTAAAAATGTAAAAAGTGCTTTTGCGCAACACATCTCCACTTTTTGTATGAACCATGTGCACCCATAGTGCTAGAAAACATCTGTAAACCCTGAAAACATCTGTAAACACATGACTTTTATTTGTTAGATTTTTATTAAACAATGGGCTTTTGTGCGATTTTAGTATAAATTTCCAGTTTGCTACTTTTTTGTCCCCCTGCAGCCTTTATTCCAAAATATATATTTCCCCCTCTCCAAATGCCTTTAAGCAGTATGCAGAGCTCTATCTATCTATCTATCTATCTATCTATCTATCTATCTCTATATATATATATATATTTGTGTGTGTGTGTTCTTTTCATATATTTATATATTTCCCATCCTCCTCCATTTCGGAGTGGCATCTCAGGAAGCTCCTCTTCCATGCTAATGCACCTCAGCACACTCGGCTGTCCCCTCCAGAGCGCATTTCTCTTCCCGTCTTACTGGAACACACACACACACACGCACGCGCAGGAGGGAAAGGCACACAGGTGTACGCATGCACACAGTCTCCATGGAAAGTTATCTGAGGTTATCCATCACACCTGACACACACATCTGCCTCTCCTCTCACAAACCCAGTGCTATAATGAGAAACTGGGAGGAGGCAGGAAAGCAAACCTGACCTACACACACACACACACACACACACACACACACACACACGCTCACACACGCTCACACACACAGGCACACAAAAGAAAACAACATATAGTGCCAGTTCTGTGATCAGACCGTACACAACAGGGCTGCGTGAAAAAAGTAGCTCTGGTACCGAACTCAATAACAGTGAGGGGGAGAGACGCGAACACAACCTACACACGCCTGTGCTAGACTTGTTAGAGAGAGAGGGGGAGAGAGAGAGAGAGACAAAGAGAGACAGGGAGAGAGAGAGAGAGAGACACACACACAAAAAGAGAGAGATGCTGTGAGAGACACAAAGAGAGACAGAAAAACAGACAAAGGAGAGACAGGGAGAGACACAGAGAGAGACATATGCAGAGATAGACACAAATACAGAGAGAAAGAGAGAGAGAGATGGAGAGAGATGGAGAGAGAGACAGACAAGCACAGAAACACAGAGAGAGAGAGATGGACAAAGAAAGAGACACAAAGAGAGACAGAAAGAAAAAGACATGCAGAGAGAGAAAGACACAAAAAGAGAGACATGCTGTGAGAGACACAAAGGCGGACAGAGAAAGGGACAAAGAGGAGAGACAGGAAGAGATACAGAGAGAGAGACATGCAGAGACAGACACAAAGAGAGACAGAGAGAGAAAAATAGAGAAACAGAGAGGCACACAGAGAGAAAGAGACACACAGAGAGAGACAGAGAGAGGGAGGAACAGACAGACTGACATCCAGACAAAGAAGACAGACAGAGAGACAGACAGAGAGACAGAGAAAGAGACAAAAATAGAGACTGTGAGACAGACAGAGTGAGGGACAGGGTGTTACAGAGAGACAGTCAGAGAGTACCACACAGAGAGAGAGTGAGAGAGAAAAAGAGAGAGAGAGAAAACTGAATAATTAAAGTCTGTCGTTTTGCTCGTGTGCACGTATGAGACGAGATCTTTAAACGGCTCCACACGTATGTAGGATTTGTTCGTGCGAGGCGTCCCTGTGTTTTAGTCTCTTTTTAGCTCCACCCCTCACTTGGGCCATGTGTAAGACCCTAACCAATCAGAACAGAGGATTTCCAGCATGTAATAAAGACAAGAACATTCTCTCATAACAAAGCTTTCTTCATCATCATCATCACTATCACTCACTCAGGTTACATCAAGCCTGCTGAGTGTAAAAGTAAAGGCGCCCCAGCGTACGTACTTGCGTGTAGGCCTGGGTGTGGGGGTGGAGTTTGTGGAGTCCCTGCGGGGCCGACCACTGATGCGCCTGTCCGCGGGGGCGGGGCTCCCGGAGGGCGTGGCCCCGGCACTGCTCTGCGGAGGAGAGGGTCCTTGCTCAGAGGGATTCACACTCTTATCCTCTGATGACATTCTGCAGAGAGGAAAAGAACAGGGAAGACGTTACAAAACTCAAGGCATGCATGGGGACAGCCTTACTAACGACAATAACACCAGCTCCAGGGTGTGTGTGTGTGTGTGTGTGTGTGTGTGTGTGTGTGTGTGTGTGTGTGCGCGTGTGTCTGTCCTCCCCTC